>CM069295.1:32205779-32433279 GCA_035609425.1 Epinephelus awoara | reverse complement strand
TAAGTGAGATTTCTGTACAGACTGTATGGACGGGAGAAACAAGGGCAACAACATACAGCCATGGCAATGTTGTTTTAAAGGCCCAAACACACGAAACTAGCATCTAAAAATTAGTGCTGACAAAAGCAGACTGTTGCGTTGCCTCACGTCACCTGTGCCTCAGCCAAAAAGTTACACATGAATGCACCACAAAGACTACAACCAACCATATTGTGCGCTTTCCGCCTGCATGAAGGCCTTTGCACATTTAGTCCGTTTTTCTATCCATCAGCCGAAAAAATCATTACGCACAGAATCCGGCCGCCACATTTTCTTCACTGATTCTTAGTCAAACGTCTCTAAAGGCTCTGATGTATGTGAAAAATGCAGAAAATCGAAGCTGTTCCAAGAACTTTAACAACAGGTTCGGACTCAAACGTGTGCGAACCTGATTAACATGTTAGGTTGTATTTAATTTTAGATGGGCAGCCACTGCGAACGAAAAAACTGACAGCTATTTAAGAGAGGCAGCAAACTAGGTTGATGACATGGCCGAACACAAGTATGACCCTGAATATATTAAACTGTGTGGACCTTGACAAATCTGGCCCCCGAGGCTGGACCACTTGGGAATCACTGCCCTAGCCAACAACAACACAAACAGTTAAAACAGTTTCCTGCTAAAGAGCTCAACACCAAAAAAAAAATCTTCCCTCATATAACAGGTTTGTTGTGATCTCACGCCCTCTTGACCTTAGTTGTTTGTTTGCTGTCCTCACCTACATTCCTCTTTTTGTTCACTGAGCTGAACTGCCAATCAGAGTGATTTCTCTCACCGAGAAATCGTCAGCTGGCATCTGCTGGCTCTGACGCCATTTCAACTTGCTGAATCAGTCAAAAATGGTCGACAAGGGCCAACTAGTGCCAACAGTGCGGGGTACATCGCAGAATCTAGGGCGACAGATGTTCACGGATGGCCTGAGAATGACTGACAGCCAATCGTCAGCTTGGTGTGTCAGGGCCTTAAAATAAAAATGGGAACCTGTCCTTTTGGGTGGAAAGCCTGCCAGCGTGGGAATGGAAAAACTTTTTTGTGTACATGACCTTTAAGTAAAAAGCACTCAGTCCTCTTTTTTTTGCTTGCTTTATTCAGGTGGCCAACCTGGCGTGCTCCATCTCCAACAATGAAGAGGGTGTGAAGTTGGTTCGAATGGCTGCCACCCAAATCGACAGCCTATGTCCACAGGTAAGGACTTCAAAAATACTCTCATCCTGTAAAAAAAAGCACAAGCACTATAGTGAAAATGTTTTGGAAATTATAAACTCTTCTGAATTTACCTCAAAGAGCTTTTAGAAATTGGATGGTTGGATATGACAGGGAAAGAATTACAGTTGGCAGAATGGGAGGAAGAGCTATGAGTAATGTGTGGGTGGACCTCGTAGTACTGTTTCTCAGGATGCAAGCAAAGGAGGAGGTTGATATCGATCCATTGTTTCCAAGGTTAACGGTAGGCCTCGTTCGCACGGGACCCAACATAGTAATGGAGAAGAGAGATGTAGACGGCGGGCTGAATTTAAGATTCAGGACCTAATGTACGGGCCCCACTATGCACACCTGCTGAGACCCACTTACTTGGAAAAGTTAGGGAGGAACCGTCTCCTGCTACCTCTTGGCAATGCTCAACACAGACAGATTAAAAAACATAACAGACACAGACTTAGTGGCTGGGGAAGGAGGAACAAAGAGGGGGTGGAACAAAGAGAAATATTTCCATCTGTTCTGGGTAGAGTTAACCTCGGTCCCTTATCTTCACACATGCAAACACACACACACATAGGCAAACACACAACCGCAGCGACTGCCATGTCCACATCACAGTGTCCCTTCCCTGACATCGGATTCATTTAAGTATAGCTACATCTAATAAGCAAGAAGTGATAAAGAACAGGAAGAGGGAAAAAAAGCCACGTCTGGTTAAAGTACACATGCCAGCTGTCACGGTGGTATGATTAATACTGCCTGTCCTACAAGTCTGTTGATGTGAATAGTCTCAGCAGGATGTTGCTTGTCTGAAAAAGAAAAAAGAGTACAAGAGCTTAATTTGTCTTTTTTCTTATTTTCTTCATTTTTTAAATCCTGTGACGTGTTGATCTTTTTTGGCCTGAAGCCAAATGTTCTATCTTACACAGATCAGACTCTTGAAGTCAAGATACTTTGTGGGGAAAGATAACCTCGCTCTCTTTAAGCTGGAAGAAATGGCACACCTTTTTAATACATCTGTGAGGTTCCTGGGCATTTGTGTTATTTTTCAATACAACATACAGTAAATTACTGAGAGTCTGGTGATATTTTATGTGTCCTTTTTTAAACAAATTCCATTAAAAGACCAAAAACCAGCTATTCCGAAAGTGTTGTCTGTATCACTAAAGCCTGACTTAGCTCATTCCTCTACGCCATTAACCTCTCTCCTTACCTATATCTATCAGTTTAGTCATTAAAGGGGAACACCGCTTAAATTAATAATTCCAATATGTTATTTCCATGGCCTAAATTCAATCTATATTTGTGAACATGAGCTACTCTCTCTCAAAGACAGAAACCAGAGAAGTAAGTCTCGGTGCTTTCAGACCTAGAGTTTGTTTGCTTCGGTCCAAATCAGGCATTCATTCTGTTATAAAGACCACCTCTTCTAGAAGGTCTCGGTGCGGTTGTTTTGGTGCGCACCCAAGTGTGATTGCTGTGTTCCCACCGGCCCAAACGAACCGCACTTCGGGGGCAAACAAACTTGAGTTTGATTGAACCGAACCAAACAGGGCAGGTGTTAAGCACCCTCAAACTTGTGATGTGATCAAGGATAAAGTCAGGAGCTGCTCAAAGACAATGGCCGTCATTTACTAAATTTGCGTAGAAACTTTCTTACTATACGTATAAAAGAAGTGCACGCACAAACTCACCGTTGTATTCATGACGTGTGTACCAGCCAATTTTCTTCTCACCACCATGCCTATGTTAGAGAGCCAGAGTCATTCTAGATTGGCACATGCATGCCCGCTATCTGCAATCAGCATACTGCCACGCCATTTCTCTATGCAGGGGAATATGTTTGCCCAGAGGTGTTGTTTCTTCAACACACCAAAGTCGAACCATCAGTGAGCGTCTGTGAAAGTGAAGGCAGTCTGAAACAGCCAATAAGCCATTCATCACTCTACTTACACATGTTGACATATGTCGGGCCGTTACGCGCTCTCTCCTGAAATCACAGACTGCAGCATCTTCCATGGTCACATATGCCATCTTAACATCTGCTTGGGCAAAGATCAGAGTCCTTTATATTCCTTACATGCCTATTAATAGGCTACCACTTGCTTAGTTGGCTACGAATAAGCATATGCGCAATTTCTTTAAATATAAAAACTGGGACATTCGGTTTTCATAGTTGATTTTTTTTAAATTAATAATTGATGAGAATAAATGGGTGTAAATTTCATACTTATTTATTACATTTGACCGATGCATTAGTGAATTAATGGTTTTTGATATGGTCTATTAAAGCCTTTTTAAATAATTAGAGTTTTAATATGTCATGCATTTAATTAAAAGGTGTGTGTTTAATTTTCTGAGACAGAGCCGGGCCTTTATCATTTGTGTGTACGCGTGGTCTGGGCCAGTTTTTAATGTGTTACAGTGTAGGTAACAAATTCAGCTAAAGACATACTGAAGAATCCCAGATTTCTACTAAAATGTTTAGACACACAGTTTGAGCACAGTTTAAATGAACTTAGAACTCAAATAAAATCAAATAAAATCCGATAATGTTTTAAGGAGGGACTTTAAAGAGATAACTGACTGGCCGACCTGATTTCCTCGAGCAGACTGTCCCAGAGCCTCGGGGCCCTGACAGGAAACACCCTGTCCCCTTAAGTTTTCAGTCAGGCCTTTGGAACAGACAAAAGATCTCTGCCTGAGGACCTCAAAGCACTTCCCAGTGTCTATGGTTCTAAGAGATCAGAGATATAGCTCGGAGAGATCATGAAGAGCCTTAAAAATAATCAGAAAAATCATCACTGGAGTGATGTGATCATGTCTCTTGGTTCAGGTTAAAAGAACGAATGAGGTCCAGTGAATGGGAGACTGATTTTGTGGACCCACAGAATATTTGTTTTCTTTTTTATACCCAAATGAGCTTTATTCAATTACAGTGTTCTCAGTTCTGAAACAGAAAATGTACCATATACTCAGGACGTTCCTCTGGGTGCTCACAGTGTTATCTTGTTTCTGGAGCAGCTCTAGACTTATACTTGATGACATCACAGATTTGAGTTTTATCACTTATCACTCTCTCCCTCTAAAATTGGTAGAGAGTCGTTCATGTTTTCTTATATTTTTTGACTGTCCCGATAGGAATAACATTTGAATTTTGAAAATGAGTGTAGTTCCCTTTAAGAGGAACATGGACCATGTCATTTTTGAGTCATTCCCACACATGTAATACTCACTATAGTGAAGGCTGAAAATATTCTCCAACATATGCGCTTCTTACTCCTCTTTGAGTAGCGTTTGCCAAAGATTACAGCGCCAAGCTGTTTTATGAAATAAATAAAACTGTATTTTCATCTTCAGTAGTAAGGGATGAGCCTCGAGCTGAGCGCCACAGAGAGGGTTTCGGAGGGCCGAGAGGTTATAAAGACAAAAGCATGAGTATCTTTGGGAATTGTTGACAACATAGAAAAAGGCCGACTTCTCCTTTAACTAAAACTTAACCTTGTAACATGTTCACTTTCTCCGTCAGGTTATCAACGCCGCTCTCACTCTGGCCGCCCGCCCCCAAAGCAAGGTCGCCCAGGACAACATGGATGTTTTCAAGGATCAGTGGGAGAAGCAGGTGCGCATCCTGACCGAGGCCGTGGATGACATCACCTCTGTCGACGACTTCCTTTCTGTGTCAGGTATGAGCATGAATTCTTCACTGATTGGCTGATAGAAGAAAAAATATCTACATGTTTGTAATTTCTCTCACAGTCACAGTTTTATTCAGTGACGGAGAGCTTTAAACATCAAGTTGAAGAGGTTTGGATGTGAAAAACAAAACCACTATTTGGATTTTAAAGAAAAGGAAATCACAAAATTTATAAAACGATAAAGCAAATCAGAGAAAACACAAAGTCAGAGAGCAAAACAACCTGAAAACAAATTGCTGCTTGTTTGCTTGAACTGTGGTTGGTTTCATTTTGTTTGTATTTTGTTTCATACTTTTGGCCCAACATCTCCCATTTATTTTTTATTTTCTCAGGATCTGATAAATTTAGCTCTTGACTTATGAACCAAAATAAGGAGTTTGTCGTCTCACTATTTTACATTGATTCATTCAAGTTCACAAGAGGCATACTTTTGGTTTATTGGTAAATATGCTGCCAGAAGAAGGTCTGATAGAAAAATGTAATAATTCAGAATCATGTAATATAAAAACAACTCTTTTACTTTCAGGGATAAACATGAATCATCGCTTTCAACTGTCTTTGCGTCAACAGTTTCAGCACACTAACCATTAATTGGGTCCCCACTTCCATTCACAGTCCTTCTTTCTTTGCCTCTCTTTAGAGAACCACATCCTTGAAGATGTCAACAAATGCGTAATTGCTCTGCAAGAGGGAGACGTGGACACTCTTGACCGAACTGCCGGAGCTATCCGGGGTCGGGCTGCTCGTGTGGTCCACATCATTAACGCTGAGATGGAAAACTACGAACCTGGGGTCTACACTGAGCGTGTCCTGGAGTCCATCAAGCTCCTGTCTGAGACTGGTTAGTGCTCTGTACACAAAGCTGATGTGACACAAGGAGTCACAGTTTAATGTGTCACTGTGTGTTGTGAATACACCATTCCACTTCACCATTTTACTGTGCTTGCATCAAACACTCTGCTACAGCCCCTTTGGTAAGTTCGGATAATTTCATGAGGAGTAGTGCAACACCCACACACACAAACAAACACACAGTACTTAAATTAGCTTCTGAGCCTGGTCAGTGACTGACAAACACACCTTAATTGCCTGGATGCCCAGCGTCCCATAGTTTGGATCAGTGTCTTGGCTCCAACACAAACCTTGGACACCACCTGGTCACTCCTCGGCCGCTCCTGCCTCTCATCCATTTTTCATCTGTTATTTATTCAGCCGTCACTGTGCGGCTTCTGTGTCACGGCACGTTCCAGGACATCTGAGTTTATCCCTGCGGCAGAGTGGACTCTGCGCCAACACATGTCTCAATCCCACCTAAAGTGAAGATTAGCTCCCTCCCAAATTTCACTGAATATTTCCTACAGTGTATGGGGGTGTGAGGGCGATGTAGGGAGTAAAAAGTAAACTTTTAGAGTTGTGTTGACTGCTGTGAAATTTAAGTGCTATTTCAGCATAGTATAAACTGAATCGGACCTTTGAGTAAATAATGCTGGAGAGTTTTATGGGATATCAAGTGTGACATAAAGTGTAAACATCCGACACCAAACTGTTAAGCCAAGTTCAGACCAAAGACTCCCGAAGAGACGAAACCGTTATAGAACGTTGCAGAGAGAAGTTGCAGCAGTGTGAACTGGCTGTCTGAGCTCGACTCAAGCCGACTGCTGGTGTCACCTGCAACCCCACTGGTCAAATCACCAGCAGCTGGTTTTAGGGCTTAAGGCACGTCACCTGTTTCTATAGCCAATCAGCTTGTAGTGAAGTCAAATGTCAGGTCAAAATGACTGCAGACGGCGTGTTCGCTTGCTGTGGCAGGTGCTCCGTCCCTGCTGAGCCCAACGTTTCCCTCCTAGCAGTGTGCTGGTGTCCGACGGTGCATCGCTGCTGCTGCCTATTGTATGTGCTTATGTCCCGCGCACATACACACATTATCATTGACTAAGTAATTGGTGCTTTATGTTATTTTGGAGTATTTATTATGAATCCAGTCCATCTGATTCTTGTTTTGTTTCTGTTTTTTGCCGTGTCATCACCACTACAAATGCAGCTGTAGCCAGTATCTCACTATCACTATCCTCATTCATACTTTAAGAAGCTACAAATTATATTCAGGACTGGTAATAATATTGTTGCTAAACAAAACAAAACTTTGTCACACTGTGAGTTGGTAACACTGTTTAAGGTTGTAAAGCTTCTGCCTTGATCTCTGGTGTTTAATGTAGTAAAATCTGAAGGGGATCTAAACATAATTCAGAGTGTATGAGTTGTCTGGATACGGTTCTCAACATGGAGGTGGCTGAGCCGGGGGCTAGGGGGTAACCGGAGGGTAAGGATGACGCCATCCCAGTATCTGCAAAGCAGCAGCAATGGGTTGCCAGTGGGATACACACATGCCCTCATTTGCACACATCGTCAGATTAGTTTACCACAAAAAACTACAGAAAAGCTACAAGTACAACACACACGTAGCATGATTTCAATCTCTGCTCAGGACACCATCACTCCACTCTATCTTTACATAGTAAATTAAGGCTTGCTGCTTTATCAGTGCTCTGAATGTCACATACACAACCTTTAAAAGCTGAGTAAGTGGGAGAAGGTGTGAGTTTTTGTCAAAGTCAGAGTGTGAGGCTGTAGCTACATTATTTCCTTTAAGCAACACGTAGTGCAGACCTTGTCCATGACAAACTTAGAAAAGTCTGAGTAAAAAAGACTCATTCATTTATTTTTTTTTAGCACTGGTAATTTCCAGCTTCATATGTAAGAGCAATTTTTGTTCAATAGCATCCTTGTAACACACAGGTGGTTCAGAGATTGGAAAGTCAGTGTTTCTTTTTATGAATTCAGTCTCATTTAGGGTTTTATGTTAGGGAAGAAGAAAGGGTCTGGAGTCTTTATTTTCTTGAAAAACATCTTTGCTTCATGAAATAGCTCCTCAAATTTCTTAAAAGTAGGCGCTAACATGCCTTTAAAAAGAAAAAAAAATCCCCATTATGAAAGGCGGACAAACAAAAACACAGGATGAAAGGAAAGAAGTAATTTAGAAATTACCTGTCCAAAAGAATCAAATCGGACCACGGTTCCTTTTTTTACACCAGCCTCCTTCTGCTCAGTCTATTTTTTTTTCATTCTCACCCATCCATCTATCCCTCCCCCGGTCTCTATCTCTCCCATTAGAGCCCATTTAGCAAGGCTCTATATCTATTGTCTTGCTCGTTACTTTCATCCACAGGATAATTGAGGGACACAATCACCAACCCCCCACGCTAGCTGATAAGATGCAAGCAGCATTAGGTGAATCACGTGTGTCACGTGTGCGCCCCTCTGCTGATGCTCCGCTCCACCATAATGGACTGCACAGAGTGGTAGTTATATGGTATCTTAAGCACATTCTGTTCTATTATTGCATAATTTAGTTTAATTGATTGGAGTAATTAATTGATGAGGTACAGAGGCAGTATCTCTTGGACACTTAAGGTCAATTTTGTATGACCATAACCCTGTCACACACGAAGACTATTTAATTGTGCTGCTGTTCTATTAATCCTCCATGAAGTATGGAGCTTGTTTCTAGAGTCAGCAACACCCCAGAAGCATTATGTCAGCATTACTGAGAACGGCGTAGGGAGAACTGTTGATGTTGCGGCAAAATAATGATTGGCCATTGATTTTTCTTTATCGTGTATTTGCGTTTTTGAGAGTTAATAATAAAGAAATCTATGGTCAAAATGGAAAGCATATTACGTCAATGCTTTATACAAAGCAGAAATGTGAAAGGTTTATTAATTAGACTCTGGATATCCAATATAGATGTAACCCTACTGTATGAACAGAGGTACAGTAGAAAGCAACATTAACTCATGGATGGATTACAGAACAGGTCTGTCAGGCACAGGAGAAGGGCCCCAAAGTGTCAGGGGCCCACTTGGCCTTTACCTGCAAAACTTCACTCAAATTAACATAGAACTAAGAAGAGACTCAAAATGACCACAGAGGATGCAACGGGACTGCAAAGACACACAAAATAGCTCACAAAATGGGCAAAACAACCATGAAGAGGCACAAAACGACTAAACAGTGACATAAAACTACAAGGACACACGACATGACAACAAAGACATAAAATAATCTCAATACAACACAAAAGTCCCTCAGAGTGTCTCAAAAGACTACAAGAAGTCACAAAATGACCAAAATAAGGCACAAAATTAGCTCTAAGAGACACAAAACAACCACAAGGAGACACAAAATGACCAAAAAGGACAAAATGACATCTAAAAGATGCAAAACATTCTCTAAGAGACACAAAATGACAACAAAGTGACACAAAACGACATAAAAATTACCTCAATATAACACAAAATTACTTTAAAGTGATCCAAAAGACTACAGTGAGTCACAAAAATGACCAAAAAATTACACAAAATTACCTCCAATGGACATAAAAGTACTACAAGGAGACACAAAACACCCAAAAAAGACATAAAATGAACTCAATATGACATGAAATAACTTCAAACTGACCCCAAAGACTACACACAGGGGTGCCGACAGATTCTACCATGTAAATTGCAGAATGTAAATTGCAGAATCTGTCTTGAGAGATTACCTTTGCATTTACCTGAGTACCATTTTAACCACTTTACCGAAACATTTGTGTATCATGAGACTCTGTACTCTCACTTCACTACATTTAAGAAATTCAGATGTGTTTCTTCTCCTCGTGGCTCTTCAGACTTTACAGAATGAGGTTTTACATGAAAAACCCCCTCTGGTATTATATGACTGATTGTTGAAGGTGAAACATCGCCAACAGCTGTCTTTATGGATTAGTTCAACCACCTACACGATGAAATTCTGCACTGTACTTTTTCTTTTACTGGAACCTGCGAGAACAGCACTGTTGCCTTCATTAGCACATTTAGTGCTAAGAAACATATGCCACAATATTTTGTTCTCATCCCTAATTGAGGATTTTACTGATGACATTTAACAGTATGAATACATTTCTGCGAAAAATAAAAATAATAACACACAGTTCTGGTTGATAAGAGAAGGTAATAGTTCCAACAGATGTAGGCATACCAATTTGCATCATCTATAGGAAAGTAATAGCTTCAGCAAATTCACCCCTTGTGCCCTCAGGGAATGAGTGGTACAGCTGCAGTACTTCTTTCACAGTGGCTGTTGGTACGTGTGTATTTGATGTTTTATATTTTATACTGAAACCTGGAGAATGCAAGACTTTTGTTAACTGGAGCAGATATCCACCGAGTACTGGGAACCACAGAGTTCACGCTGTTCTCAGTGTCGGTGCCAGATTTTATATGTCCAAAGACAAAGTGCAGGGGTGGTGGGATGCAGAGGCCAACAGGAAAATGACCAATGTGGGTTGGCTTCTCTCTTTGATACTGAATATTTCAACTGCAAACTCTAATGTCAGTGAAATAATTTACACATCTGTTCACCGGAGACTTTAGCAGCCATGACTTTCTTTGCCTGTACGTGGCAAAATTTCTCTTCTACTGTTGGAGGTCTAAGCTGTTGCTACAACTTTGCTCTCTTGTGTTTGGTGCAGGTTTTCATTTGTTCATCTTCCACCAAAAAAAGTGGAAATCTGCAGCACGCCAATATGAATGAGTTGGTGATTTAGTTATAAGCCAGCTCAAGGCTCAGATGTCTTATGTGACTATACCCTGAAATTTCTCTCCAGGCATGTTTCAAACCCCTAAAAGCTTAGTTCTGACTTTTGAAATTACATATTTAGAAGGTTTTTTTTTATAGGTAGATGTTTTTTTATCTCTTAATGTCTTACAAAGGCTTAGATGTGACTACACCTTTGCCTCATTTAGTATGCAGGGATTAATGAATATTTAAGCTCCGCCCTTAGCCACTTGCCTACAGTTCTGTTACATGCATTGTGTTCTTTCAAACTACACTTCCGTCTTCACAGGAAATTTAACGTTTACATACAATCTCTTTCAAAATAAACACACTACGTTGGTACAACACCGCAAATTGACGCATGTCATTGGGTTTAGGCAAAAAGAAGCATGTGGTTTCACAGACTTTTGCTGCCTTAACTTTCATTCTTGTTCCACCACGTTTTACCCTGACGCCACTGAGCACTGTTAAACTATAACGCCGACCAGCCATGTATCATGCCAACGTTAAAGGACGGGTTTTTTCGTTGGTGTCTGGCACTGCAAGTCATTGCCCAAGCACTGGATTTTGACGACTTCGGAGTGAGACCTGGTTGCATTGGAATTGTCATATTTAATGTAGAGGGTTGTAAAAAATGCTGTCATAATCAATAGTACCCTTCATTTCATTTTTTTTCGAGGATAAAACTAAGATGTTTAAAGCATTCAGTTTTCATTCCTTAACTTTCAAGTTCATAGATCACACATTTCTCAGGGCAGGGAGAGAAAAGATGAGTAGAAACATCTACTGTGCGGTCACTTTTCATGTCTACACCACACGAAGCAGATGAATGATTTTTTTTTTCACGCCATCATTCCCTTTTTTCCACCTTTTGTAGCAACGCCATCACAATAATTTGGTTTCTGAAAGAAACTTAGGACACTCTGTGCTGCAACATTTGTCAATGGTATGTAGCAGTACAGCCTACCAATGTGACAGGTAGAGCCAGGTACACATGAGAACTCAGTGTTCTAATGCATCAAAATGACTGACGGCCTTCAGATTTTTCCATCATTGTTAAAAAAGATTCGGTCAGTGATGAAAAATATTTGGTTAATTTGACCACTTTTTGATACCCCTTGTTTCACCGTAGCGTCATGGTTTTAGTTCCTGAGGTTTGTGATGTAACAAACCCTGAAAGTCAGAATCTGTGCATGGGTACACTGCAGTTCAAAGGTGAAAATGCTCAGCCATGGTGTTGACTGCCCTTTTCACACATGATATGTCATGTAGCATATGATGTTGGAAAATAATAATGTTGATTTGTTTAAGTATTGTGTTGGATGTTGTAGTTTTTCATGGCCGCAGCATGGGTGTAGAGACCAAGACAAATTGCCCATTTTATGGGACACTAAAATCACTAAACACTAAAAAATGTGATGTCAACAGAAAGCGCACTCCCTCCATGTTGATAATCGTCTTTCTTATGTCTGCTTTCTTCTTCTCACTTCTGCTTCTTCTTCTTTGTTGTTCTCAACGATTACATCACATCCAGAGCCTGGTATTTTTTTTATTTTTTTTTTTAGATATTTTTTGGGGGCATTTTTAGACATGCAGCAAAGGGCCACAGGCTGGAGTCGAACCCGGGCCACTGCAGCAACAGCCTTGTACATGGGGCGCCGCCTGCTCTGCCACTAAGCCATCGACGCCCCAAGCCGGGTATCTTTACAGGAATCTTCCTCCTACTCCACCCTCTCAGTGGAGCCACGGTGGTGGGGAGGGCCGAGCGAGAGGACGCTCCTGTAAAGTTCCTGGCCCCCAAATAGTACCAGGAACTTCTTCAGTGGAAATGGGTCTAAACATTTGGGTCTCCACCCCCCAAAAAAAATTGGGAAAAGGGACCCCTGATTGTCACTATTAGCGGCACACTTTGCGATTATAACTTTAAACCCTGCATAAAGGCACCAAACAGTGCCGTACAATCCCATAAGTAGGGCCCCTTCTAGCTTCCATATGACGGCTAGACACCATTAGTCAGGACAGTCAGCTTGCTTCCTGTAGCTGTCATACGCCAGGGCCTCAGTAGGCTTATATGCCTGAAGCCCCCCAGAATCTAGGATTGCCACTGCATGTTAACAAGGTTAAAAATGTGATTTTCACTGGAGGGATCTTTAAGTTAAGGGCTAAGATGGTTCAGTCTATACAGAAGCAACAAATAAGTAAGTCTCACTGGCTTCATGGCCTCAGGGAGGACTCCTGTCTTAAACATTAACGAGGCCTCGTGTCCTCTCGATCGTAGGTGCTAATTGAGATGTTAAGGCGGGGAACCGGCAACTGTGTTAGACCAGCGTTTCATTACCTCCATATTTCTCTTTGATGAAGAGCTGTTGTGTTTCCCCTTCCTGTTCCCCTCTTAGTGGTGGTACTTGGGGTTTTTTAGGGGCTCCCATGCACATCTGATCTGGACCATAAAGCACTTATTGATCCTTGTGAACTTTTGCCTCCCTCTCCCCTCAGTCCTCACAGACCTGATGTCTATGGATTTGAACACAGTCAAGGAGAAATCTATAGCTGGGGGAAAGATGATTAAGTGTTGCTGAACAAAGCAAGAGGATATAGGACCACACACTTTTTAGAGGGTACTGAGTCCAATTAACTAGACTCTACCAAGAAATCTATAGCTGTCACCAAGGATTTCACTAAGCGATTTGAGCGGGGGTTTTAGTGGAATTCATTGATGTGGTCCCCTTTTTTCCTTTTTTTTCAGCGGTGTGTATGTGTAAAACATTTATCCCGTGCCTGAGTATGCGTGTGTGTGTGTCTTTGAATTGGCTGTTTGTGTTTTTATTTGATTGCCCCTGTGTTTATGCCGGCGGCCACTCGTGCCAATCGCAGCCACTTGCCCGTCTTTCTGACAGCTGCCACATCAACACAGGACGCTTATCACGACTACCTGCCCTTTGACCTTGTCTCAATTTGCCCATCCCTCCCTCCCTCATATTGAGTCCGCTCAGATTTACAACCGGGCCAAATACAGGCAGCCAAGGCACACAACTCTTCGGTGTAAAGCTGAGCCATAGATTCCTGACAGACAGTCCACACATGGGCCCGGGATTGAAGCGTGTCCTTGAGAGGGAGAAAAATCAATAGCCTAATGGGAAAGTGGTTATGGCTTCTCTCTCTTTTCCCCTCTCCCTCCCTCTTCCCTGAGACACTTTTCTGCCCACTAACTCCCTGTGTTTAAACTAATCTTCTCCTCAAAAAAAGGGACAAATTTTAAAGTCGATCATTAATGTGGTGCCTGGAGAGGGTAGATTAAAAAAACTGATATATGGCCTAAGTCAGTGTGCCATTTAGAGAAGCAGGGTGGCGTTGCTCCTTGTTATTATATCGGGGCACAGTAAATGGGATTTGGCCAGGGTTTTGCAGTGAGTAATAACACACATGCACACACTGCCACCCACATGCCATGCCTGTAAATCAGTGGATCAAGTGCAGCAGAGACTGAGGGAAAGAAGTAAAGACACTTCACACTGTCTACTTTGAAAGTAATCGCTCTGAGGGCCAGACATTGCGGCTGGCCCGACTAAAAGCAACTCCCCGTAAATATTTAGCATTTATGTCAAAATCTTTAATCAGAGCGCCGTGTTAATGACACCAATGAATCAATCTGAACTCAAGGGGACTGACTGGGTTCGACACTCTTTAAATTTGTATCCGTTGTTATGATGATGGGTAAAGGAGATTTTAGCCAGAATGGGAAGCAGATGGCAAACTCAAAGCTTGCAAGGAGAGGAGGTAAGGCCTCTTAATCAGTGCGTAAATAGGGGTGGGAGTTACAGTGGGAGAGAGTGCTGATGAGGAAATTGCTATGAGAGGAGCAGTGCAGTATGATGAGGTAGGTGAAACATTTAACCAAGGTTAGAGTGTAGGAGAGCAGAGCAGTGAGCAGACAAAGGGCAGGAGGGCTGAAGTCTTCATCCCATAACCTCCAATGTTCTCTCTCTTTTTTCTTTTTTTTGTTTTAATAGCTTTAAATTAGATGGAACCCTTTGTCCCCATATGTACTGTACTGGTCCAAAAATAAGACAGTTTTTGTTGTTGTTGTTTTTCCTAGAAACTGATCTGGAACACAGGGGGTCATGTTATTGTCAGTTTGATATCAGAGTTACATATACATATATTGTTTGTGACCAAGAATCACTGAACCCTTTGCTATGAGTGTATGAGTGGAACATAAAAACTACATGTTACACCAAATGTAAAACGCTACGAATCCACTGGGATTGGATACCATTCATATTTTACCTGATACCCATATCAGTGACTTTGATTTAGCACTGGCACTCAACGGTACCTTTTTTTACTTTCTCTGTAATAATACAAATGTAATTTTTGGAGGGGTGATGTAGTCGACTAAATTGCAATTCTACTCCTGTGCTCCTTTCTAATCACTCATAGAGCTAATCTTCTGTCTCTGTCTATCTGTCTTCTTGAGTGTGTGTGTCTGCTTGTCTAACAGTTATATTAATACTAAAATAATACAGAAAAGAAAAGAGACCAGAGGCCAAGACTATCGCTGCAGATCAGCACTAGGGCAATAGTTTTGGCTCAATGGGGAGCCAACAGAGCGGCTTCGGGGCACTTCCGCCCTTTTGTCTGAAATTGATCCTGGCCATTGCCAGCCTTGGAGCTCAGTGTCTGGCTTTAAGGCTTTGAAATGCTTTGCGGCACTTCCACCTCTTGTCTAAACCCAGTTTACTCACAGATGCACTGTCAGGTACCGAACTTTGCCACCAATGGATTTCATGCGAATTAGTACTTGATAGGACTTGTAATTTGTTTGTTACCCATAACACTACAGAGATCGGTACCCAACCCTGTAAGATAAGACCTAATTGCAGTGGCACCACTAAGGCTTGGCCAGGGGTTGCCATGGCTACCCTAAGACAATCACTGGACCCCCCCACTGCTCCCTCGTGTGAAGATAATGGGAAATAATTGGAGGCCTCCGTGTGGTGTTTTTAAACCTGAGTCTGCTTTTTTCTAGTAAATGTTTTGTTCCTTACAATCAACATTGTCCTTCAAATTAAATCTGTATATTACTCTTTTTAAGGAAAAGGTCAACCAGCCTGTTTGAAGAACAGCGAATCACCTGATGCAAATATTAACAGATACATTATCAACAAGAACAAGATTGTTCAGAAATTTCAAGTGTTGACTGTACCAGTATTAGTCTTTGCACAACAATAATAATTGGTCATATTAACTGTAAAATAAACCCTAAAAAAATCAGTATAGCCTAACTCTCATACTGACAGTTTTGAACCAGCCTACATGCTACAACAGCACAATATAATTCCTTAATTTCAGTTGTGGCCTTGAGTTTTGGTGTCCCAGCCCAAGATTTTCAGTGGTAAAATTATTAGGAGCACCCCACTTCATTGATCCCCAGTCAGTAGTGCGCCTCTGCAGTTATGATGTGGTACCATTACCATTCCTTTGGATGTTGGTGAAGATTCTCAGTCATCCAGGTCATGGTAATCATATAGTGTAGGCAACTGGACTTGGTTGCGTTGAAGGCGTTTCACCTCTCATCCAAGAGGCTTCTTTAGATCTAACGGTTAGTTAACTCTTAGTAACAACTCTGAAACTAAGAGCTCACATGTTACCCCAATGACTTTGTAAGGGTTCACACCCACACAGAGTTTAAAGCCTGCAACTCTGTACCAGTCCGTTAGAATTGAGGAAGCCTCTTGGATAAGAGGCAAAACGTCTCAAGAAACGCAAGCAAGTCCAGTTGCCTGCGATATAGCACTTATCCTTCTATTGGAGTTTTGTTCCTCACCACCTGATGAATTTAACTTTGATATTCAACCTCCTTTACTGTAGCTCTGTTTTGTTTTTCACCAACTCCTGAGGGGAGAATCAGAAGTATTTTATTATTAATAATAAATACTAATGCATTTTATTCAGAGGCGCCTTTCAAAGCACTCGAGGACACCTTACAAGACGCAATTTAAAAAAACAAGCAGCAATGTGTCCATCAAATAATTCCATAATATACAATTAAAGTAAGTAGTGTTTAACCGTAAAGGTGCAGCCTTGCAACAGAAACAATGTGCTGAAAGACACTATAAAGCTCTGTAGAGCTGAGGGGAACTGCAGGGACGGGTGATGATTTTGTGTGGGTTCATCATAAGATATCGATTATATAAGCTATAAAATATATAATATAATATATAATGTGTAGTATATGTTATATATATATATATATATATTTACATTTTGCAGTACATATAGATATACATGTTAGACAAATGAAAAAAAATACAAGAATAACAAAATAGTATTAAGTATTTTGCATTATTTTAATAAATCCCTTTAATTCTGTTTCACTTTATTAGAATTTAACTTTAAGGCTCTCATGAATGAACAATAATTGGCTGCTCAACATGTCATTGAAACATAAGAGTTAAAACTGTGTCCTCCAAAAACAACACAAGTCAAACAAATCCAATTTTAGATTTGAAGTTGTACTTAATGATTTAGTTCATGTTTTTTTGTATAATTGCTTTTGATTGTCCCGCAAGTAACACATTGCCTAAATTGAGCTGTCTTCTTGGTGCAAAATTGAGGTTTGGGCATCAAAAACAGTGCAGTTTGTGGTGTCTGGAGCTTGTTAAACACCTCAGTGGGGCACGCCATCTCTGCTGTGAGGTTTTTAAGCATTCATTGTACTTCCATAACTTCTCACTTAAACTATGCTTAAGCCTAGGGGGTGAAAAAAATCCATTCCTACATGGTCACATTTAATTCCCTTCATCATTTTTCAACTGGAATGAGTGAAATTGCTCCTTACCATCAGCAACTTTGCTCATTAAGAGCTTGGAGAACATTTAAATATTTCTATTTAAAACGCCTTCCCAGCAATTCCCAAAAGCCTATTTTACGCTTCTCCAGTAAGTGGATTAAACTGAATTAAAAATGAAAAGAAAAAGGGAGAGACTTTTTTGTGGTGCCTTTTATGTTTGGTGAAATATAGCTTATGTTTTATATCAGACAAATAAGTATACTGCAGATACACCTTTAGTGCAAGCTGGCTAATTGATTTAGTTCACTCTGCATGTAAGAGGGGAAGAAAGTGTGGAGAATGATAATAAAATCACACAGTTGGCTTTCTGGCGGAGGCTCACCAGCCAAGCTGCAATACTTTATTTGTCTCTTTCCGCTCTTTTTCTTTCTCCTATCTATCTGTCCTCATTAGACCTGTCGTCTCCTCTCAAAAGGGTCTTGTCTTAAATCAGAAATCCACTCTTTATGTATACTTGTTGCAAATTTCTAACGCAGCAGAGACATCTTTTTCTGACATATCAAAAAAGCAAAGCCTTTGTCTTCCTCTCTCTTCATCTCTCTCCATATCTGAAATCATTTAGATATTTATTGTGGATTCATAGAGAATACCGTGTGGGCTTGAAGCACAGTCACAAGTACTGGCGGGGTTACAGGCATTTGTTGTGTTTGAAAAAACCCCTAATAGATATTACAGTATATGAAGGCCGACCTTTTTCTCGCTGACGACAGTCTGTCCAGGTAAACCATAGCTTTTGTTATGATAATTTGTGGGAGGACAGAGTCCAAAAAAAAAGAAAACCACATTATTAAACTCTGCATTCAATTATTGTGACTCAACAGGAGATTACGTAGAAAGGTAGCCTGCTAAATATTCAAACATTCAGTCCAGATTCGTGAATATTTAATAATGTCTATTCACATTCAGCACAATTCATTTGAACACACAAAGAGCATAAAGCTCTTCCATCAGGTCTGGCCAATTGATACTGACAACAAAACCAACCATTTTTATGGTCAATAGGGACTTTTCTTTTGTTGCTCAGCTTTTGTTCGGCTGAAAAGACTTTGATGAATTTGTTTCCCTTCATTGCGATTTGACAGGCTGAGCTTGCAAGTTAGCGTCCTTGTACTGTAACACTGACGCGTGCAGTGTGCACAGCCATCTTCTCACAGGTTACACACTTACACACACACGTACGCACACTTCAACATGCCAAACGCCGGCGTACACATAAACAGATTCATGACAGACAGGCCAATCTTCCTGTTGGGTAAGCCGAGGTGAAATAGCTAATTGGCGTGCAACGTGCGAACAGCATATTGATGCTTACACAGAGGTTTAGGGTGACATCTCGCCTCTCCTGAAGTGACTGACGCAGGAGGAGCCTCGCTGCTGTAAAAATCTGAAATGAAAAGGTTGTGATCACGGCCTCGACTACAGAGACTGCACACTAATAATCAAGCTTTCACCATGCCCTTTTCCTTTTTCTAATTGATAAGCTTGCACCCATTCTGACAGATTACTAACACATGTGATACACCTGACTCTCATATCTTCCTTTTGTCCTCCCTATCTACCGCCCTCACCTATTTCTCCCTGCAGTCATGCCCCGCTTTGCTGAACAAGTGGAGGTTGCTATCGAGGCGCTGAGTACGAACCCTCCACAGGCTTTTGAGGAGAATGAGTTCATTGATGCATCCCGTTTGGTCTACGACGGCGTCCGTGACATCAGGAAAGCTGTCCTCATGATAAGGGTACGTCCATTACCTCCTCTAAAAGGAAAACACTCACTGAAATACCAGTTGAAATACTCAGCATTTAGGAGTTAGACGGAAATGAATGTGTTTGGAAATGCTGACCAAGACCGAGTGAGTTAATTTATATCTGCCTTCCTCCATATATTTAAATAATTTGATTGGGTGTTCTGTGAATGTAGACATCTGAGTAAATTGTTTATGCCCTAATGTTGCTGAATAGTCAGTCAATGAGTCTGGGATTAAGCATATTTGGCTTAAATTTATGATCTACTTTTAAGCACTCTACAATAGTATTGAGCCATATAGTATTGTCTTTTTACCCTCTAATTAATTATTTGAAAATACAAAGGGACAAAGCAAAGAATTTAATCATAAAACCTGTGAGAATAAACTCTCCTGAGTCACTGGATTCATCTCCGTGACTCATGAGACATATTTGTCACAGACACCTCTCCAGTTTTTGCCTCTTCATTGTCATTCCCGCAGCCTCACATCTGTGATACATCACTCACAGAGCAAACTGTACCACAGACTATCACAGATGACAGTAGAGGTTCTTTCACAAAAATATATCCGCCCTCAGGACGAAGACAAACATAATTGAAATCTAAAATTCAATTGAATTCCCATCCGAGATGTCACACCTGCCACATGATCATGTTTTATAAAGCTGGCAGAACATTTTACAGCATGTCATTATAAAAACCCTGCATAACAACATGACACCAGCAGCTCCGCCGCCTCACATACCCGCTCTGATATTACGGTATCTGCATTTTTCACCCGAACTGGCCCTTCCTCTCTTCACCATGTAATTCATTTATTCAACTTTATGCAGGCTGGAAGGTTTCCCAGTGCAGCTCTGGAAAAAATCTAATTATGGAAAATAATTTGATGTTGGTAAATAATGTAAAACAGGCAGCTTTGAACTGCCCGGGACCAGCTGGCTTCATAATCCCATCCAAGTTCAATTACTTTCTGAGGAAACAACTTGGAAGATCCTTGCTTTCTGTTGTCTAACTCCATCATATAGATAGCAAATGTTGGTGCCACATGTAATAGTTTTTTGTGCACACATTTTCAAGCGTCTGTGTTATTTTTCTCCCACTTAAGCCGAGTAATGGCTCCTTTAGAATTTTTACAGCACAGATCTTATGAGCCGTCGATGGATTAAGAAACCAATTCTCCACAGTGTTTAAAAATTGAGGCAGGTCTTGAGAAGAGTGTAAAGTTATAATGAAAGTTCTCGAAAACATAGTTTTGTCCTGGCCTTTATGTACCCACGCGGACTCACACACACTCGCACACACACAAACACACACACACGGAGCAGAGTGCGATGGAGTAGCAAGTCCTAGATGCAATGGAACATGTATGAAATTGAACAGTGGTTGGAGACTGGCGAGTGTAATATAACCAGTGTTTACTCTCTCCTATTCCCAACAAACTGACCTACAGTCTGTCTCAAGCAGAAAGTTCAACTTTTGCCACAAGTTCAGAGCTAAAGGAGCACTGCATTACAGAAATGCAAGGGGCTGCATTGATGTGGGCATGTTGTTTCAGGTCCCTGTGAGACGATGAAATACAATCCGTGAAGGCTGCTTTTAATAATAGATCCTTGGGTTTAAAGGCTTATCAGATGCCATAATATTGCACAGTGGTCTATTACACTGAGCTTTTACAACAAAAAAGTTATCACAACAACAATAATTTTATCATCTCTTTCAGTGATCAGGCCCTGAGAGGCAAGGTGGCGAAAAAGGAATTACAGAACCAGTATGTTTCTTATGTAGGAGATATTATCTCCTACATAGAAGATACATAGGATCTCCTTATTCTCCAATGTAAGAGATATTATTAAAAACTTCCTTCTGCCTTTCCTCTCATGAGACACTAGGATAGACTTAATTAGGCTGGTTTGGGAGTGAGAAAGCCATGCAGAACGAAGCGCTTAGTGCATGATACAAAGAGCATTCAAAGTTCAGCCAAATGCAGCATAAACAAAAGGCTTTAACCCTCTCAATTAACTGACTACAAATGTCCACTGTAAAACATGATGGATCTTTGGCTGAATCCAAATGTCCGCATTTGACCGGACTGTGCAGGCGTGTTCACGGGAAGTCTGGGAGTGCTTAGGGCTGTCTAAATCCACAATTCGTCCAGTCCACAAAGGGCCTCAAGTGGAGTTCCTACAGACTTCAGCAGACCTCACTGATTTAATAACCTACAATTAACTGCAATACAGACGTGACGACAAAAACAGCTTATGAATGTGTGAAATAGTTATTGATATTTAGGGCTGTTAAAATGTTACTGAAATTGTGTGGGCCATAAATGATATTCAACCACATCATGATACAGATATGTAAAAGTATAGGCTGTAGAGGGACTGAAAATAAATTTTATCATTGCTGCCTATCAGGCTGTGCAGTGAAATAGGCTAAAAAATTGGCCAAAAAACAACTAAGAAGGTCTTTTAATGAAAGTAATATCCAGTTTATTGAGTTATAGTCCTGTTCTTAATTACATACAATGCTGTTTTTGAATGTGTGTAGCCTGTATGTTATATAGAGATGTGTTAATACATTTTTGTTTTGTCAAAAAAGCTATACATGGGATCTGTATCTTGTTATCTGTAGGGACAGATGAGTAGGCGCTATTCATCAACTTATATGACATATATGAATATGACAGCAGCGAAAGTTGAACGTTTCGAGGGGCAAAACAGTCTCGAGGGCTGTCTATCAGCCACTTGGAGTCTCTGCCATCGCAGACGTTATGTGATAACAGTAAATACTTCACGCTACGTACAACTGAAGTCCCTAAGGACTCCGTCTGCAGGTCCAGAGGGTGGACATTTGGATTCAGCCTTTGAGATTTCTATGAACTTCATTCACGTGGTAACAAAAAATATTTTCACGCTGCCTCTGAGGGCGTCTGTATTATCACAAGGTAAACAGCAAAAAGAAGCACAAAGCAATCTACTGCAGTGTGCCGACCCAGTGGCCCCATTGAAATGAACGACCAATCTCACAAAGCTGTTTAACATCTGGTTGTATTATACTGGATTTAGTGATTCAGCTATAAACATATTCACATGAAAATGCTAAGGGTTGTCAAGTGTGTGTGACTTGAGACGAGATGCTATTTTTGTGTCCTATGGGCACATCAGGTCAGGATAGAGGGAAAAATATATACGTTGGTGAAATGAAATAGGAATGCAGACACATAACTAGCAAAACACAGCAAAAGTTTATTTTAAGTAATTATCCGAATGATAGAAATCAAACCATATGCTAAAGAAAATATCATCATGTTCAGTAGAATAGAATCTGTGCTTTAATGAATGAATATGAGCATTATATAAGTACAATAAATGGTGTTCCTGCTGCTGAGGATAAATACAAAGGCTTAAAAAAAAAAAGCTTAATGAAGCTATGTATGACCACAACATTGTGCCAATTAATTAATAGGAGCTAATTCTCAATGTCTATGGAGGCTTTTCCCCATTTTTTTATACAATCCTCATCTCATTGAGTCCATTCGAAGATGTTCTGTTCACAGGGCTGTATCATGTTCTGCGGTGATAGAATATGAGGGCAACAGATCAATGACTGTTGGGAATACTAATAAGATTATTCATCACTATGACTAGCCTATGCTAGCCAGACATTGTCAAAGCAAATCACACATGCAAGTTGGTCTAAAAGCTCTCGGTTAATTTTAGATTCTAAGGGATGGTATCAAAGGTCACTGTCCGAAATTCGCGCTTAGGCTGTGACCTTCGCATCAAACACAGGCAAAAAAAATCTGTCCTTTCACATCGGCAGTATACATGACTGGGCGCTGTCAGTGTGTTATGGTGTCAGGGGGAAGACAGCCAGATAATAACATCAGTTAAAGGGGCGAAAGTTCGGAGTAGGGCAGGTGGGAGGGGTGATGGATTGGATTGGTCCATGTAAAGCCAAACCCTGTTATTTTTTCTGGTGTTGTACCAACATGTTACATTTATTGTATTTATTTTAAGAGACAGTATGCCAACTGTACATTTCCTGTAAAAATGGAGGTGTATTTTGAAAAGACACAATGTATGTAACAGACTGACGTGGATACGGTGTCCCAGAACATCAAAAACAGACGGCTACATGCACGTCATGCCAGACTGGCTGGAAATCTGTGTGAATGGGAGGTGGTGGGACATATACCAGAATAAATAAAACATGAGCTCACAGATTGGTCTGGTTCTGTGGTTCAGCCTATGCCAGCATACAATTCATTTAATTCAGTACTGCCATGGTTTACTAGCAACCTGTTTGGTAGATGTCTTGCTTTGTAGCCAGTGTGAGCACTCATCTTGTGTAAGATATTAATTATATCTGTAATATCTCTAATATAATTAATCATCATGAAGAGGCAACATCCTCACAGCCTATAAATAGAAAACCTCTCAGTGCTTTTCACAAGGACGACTGTGACAGCTCTGTGAATGCAGCGCTTTTTAAATGTCAGCATCATGTAGGAGTGATGACTTTACACATGTACATGTTTTGATCTCATATGCTGCTCTGCAGCAGGTAAGCCATCCAGCGTAGGTTACCATGGTGATATAGCCCCAGTTAGGAGTGAGCCGTCTTCATGGGATCAGCAAGCCTGTGCTGAAGTTAGCTGGCTAACCCACTAATCTTAATTAGCGAGACGGTGCTTTGTAGCCAGCAGAGAGGAAATAAAAATGATTATTAATCATTCAGTCTCTCACTTTGAGCAGATGCTCATATATGACTCAATTACATTCCAGTTTTTTTATTTCATAAGAGACCATAAATTACTTGTGCTCCCATTGCTTTTTCCAATTATTAAGTATGGTGGAGTAATGCTCTGTATTTCCTTCATTACACGATGCTTACGACTCTGCTTTCTTCCCTTTTGAAATAAAATGAGAGGAATAAAAGAAGTGCCAAAACTTAAAAAGAATGACATTAAGCAGTTTCATTCACCACACGGCCCTGTTCAAACATGATCCATCTTCAAAGACACAAAATAAACGTAAGATTATTGTGCAGAGACAGACTGTGCAAACACACATGTACACAGATAAAAGCAATACGGCTGACGTTTTGTTACATTTCAGAGGCTTGCTCTTTAAAATGCAGTCCTGCTGTGTGCTTCCTCTTGTTACGAGTGGTGTCTAGTAGTGGATGTGGGAAGTAGTAAAACCAGCCTTGACAGAAACTGTCCACAAAATATTGTCTAATCCTTGAGTCACAGCTTCACACTAAATAGCATTGTTAAAATCTGCTCTAAGATTAGTGTGAGGTTTTTTGCAATCAACAAATCCTCCAGAAAGCCACAACTATTTTGCAAATTTTCTGTGTTGCCATCAGGGCGTCATTTTGCTCTACCTGCTTGTAAATTTCACTGGTATTTAAAATCTGTTATTCCCTCTGCAATTTGTCTTCTCAATTCTCTGTTAAAAAAAAAAATATATATATATACATATATATATATATATATATATATGTATGTATTTTTTTTTTTTTTTAATTTCCTGTTTTATTTTATTATTAATCTATTTATGTGTCTACGTGTTATGTTATCTTATAGTATATGTGGAAGGCAAGCTGTTCAAACAAATTGCCCCCGGTGAGATTCATTAAATTGCCTGAATCTGAACACATTAATTTCAATATTATCAAGGTTGTTGGTGATGAATCAAATAATCTACCAGCCAACATTTCGTGGCAACTGACTTAAGCCAGGTGACCACCAACTATAGACATGGTTGCCACGGTCATGGAAAACCTGAAAAAAATGGAATTTCAACATCTAATGTTTTTTTAGGAAAAGTCATGAGATGTTGTTGTGTGTAATGAAATTGTTACAATAATCTTCAGTTGATAATCTTCCACATAATGTAACACAACAGCATTTTCTCTAATGTGCTCTAATGTACGTCTCTGTGTGACAGTGTTTTGTTTACCATCACGTATGTTTCTTCATTTTTTTTCCTGCGTTACATCTCTCCCTCCATGTATGCCAGCTAGTTGAAATTATGTTTGTGAAGAGCTTGAACCCATTATATTTGAATGACAGAAAAATAATAGTGTGACAGTGTGATTAAACATGTAGGTTCATGAATCCCAAAGTTGCAAAACCTATTCTATGACTGCTAAATTGTACAAAATAAATTGTACTGCATTTCTGAGATGGAGAAATGTTTGTGTTATACATGGTGAATGATTATGGAAATTTTATTATGGGGGTCTAAAAAGTCATGGGAAAGATTTAATATTTTGTCCATGAAAATGTGTGGGAACTATAGCCCTGTTTCCACTGAGCAATGCGGTACGGTTCAGTTCATTTGGATAGGATTTTTTCTGATTCCACTGTGAAAAGTTGTGGATGGTATCAATGGAACCGTTCCATACCGTCCCCATTTTTGAGATGACGACATGAATCCATCAGCACACCTTAAATTTCACTTTAACCACTATGACCATTACTTTAGTGTTTGTATGACATACACTTTTAGTAATGAGTGGATCAAGCATTTAAAAATATACATCAATTTTGACTGGATTATGTGAACTGCATCTATCCCAATCCTCCAAAAAAAGAAGCATAGTCGAGCAATGTTCCTGTGGGCACTGGCAACACTAATCCCCTGAGCTTGCCTGAGAAGGACTAAATGCACAAACCCGCTGTTTTTCAATATCCCATCAAGAAAGACTCTCACTGCAGCCTGTTTTATTTTGTTCTGAAAATGCTGACATTCAGCCTCGTTCTGTGGACAATAAACAAGGAGTAAATACAGTGAGTGCTGGACAGAGCAGTGAGTGGCAACAACCCCACCCTCATTTAAGGGTACGGTTTGCGGTGGAAACGCTAGGGTCGATGTACCATGTCTGAAGGGTTACTTTTGGTTCCAAAGGTACCATACTGAAAGTGTTTGGTGGAAACGACTTATGTAAAGAAAAGCTTCCCTCTGTAAAAAGCTGTCTCTCTCCAGCATAAATATATTCAGTGACCTCCTTTAATTCTCTACAACTTGATAGCCCTTGTTGGCATACTCATATTTAACACCACTGAATATGGAGTTGCTGACTGAGGTAATGTGCAAATGGGTCCAGATATTTACCTGTGAAGTACAAACAAGGACTAATTTTTGCTATTTATACCTGTACATGTGTTAAAAGGCACTGACAACTGCTATTGTGTTGTTTCTTTCCTGTCAGGTATCTTTCCAAAGCTAATACATTAATGCCGTTAATCAGAAAAATACCTAAAATTCCAAATTTCTGCATTTTCAAAGAGTGCCACTCATTTATAATTCAATTTGACAGAAGACTGTAGGTGAGGAAAGGAGGTATTTTACTCAGAGAATAACTCTAAACATGGCTTTTATGAATAAATAATTGAGTCTTTTTATTGTGTGACATCTCTGTCTGTCACATGCTGATTTTGGTTGTGAGCCAAAACTCCCAATGAGGCACTGTATACCGAAAACGACACAGGAACATATGCTGTCTGTTCCTCTGGATTCCCGCACAATGGGGCATGAAGTCAAAGAAATTTGTCCTTTTGAGCTGTCAATTTAGGAGTAGTGTGAATCTTCTTTTTTCAGTTTCTCCCAGCCTAACTTTGTCTTTCTGTTTCCCGCAGACACCAGAGGAGCTGGAAGATGATTCTGACTTTGAACAGGAGGACTATGATACTCGCAGCAGGACTAGTGTCCAGACTGAAGATGACCAGCTTATTGCCGGACAGAGTGCTCGGGTGAGTGGATGTTCACTTCCCCACTGTGCTGAAACTTCCTGACTGTGCTTTAGTTATGGAACCTAAAAAAAAAAGAATAGAGAAAGAGATGACATGTGTTTGGTTTGTGTAATGGCTGGGCAACGAGCCCAAATTCATCATATAAGTGACTGTAGTGTGAATGCTTTAGTCGTAGGCTGAGGCACAAGTTGAACTGCATCCCACCTCAACACCCACCCCTGTTCCCTGGCCATACTGGAATCGATTCATCCAACTAGTTCGACTTACATAGCATGAAAGTCCATTTAAATGATCATAACAAGCGGGATTATTTTAAATAAACAGTGTTCGGGGGTGGCAGGTGTAAAATTGCAATCACAAACAAAGAAGTAATTACCAAATTCCCTTCAGATGCCAGACAAAACACAAAATACAGTATAGTGCTGTGCCAAGGCTTCAGTTGCGATCACCAGGGTCTGGGCTTTGTTGCACATTAGCAATTTTTCACTTGGGCCCAGCTTAAAGAACATTAAGAGGGTATCAGTGCTCGCTCCCCTCCAGCAACACAGAGGCTCTAGCGGTGTGTTGCATGTTGAATGGATTGTGGATGGCAGGAGAGTGACTTGGCCCGATGCCTTTCCCTATGGCACAGGCCTGTATTATACTGCCTGAGTCTCTACACAGTGTGCACACACAGGGGGTAATGCACAAAGAAGAGAGAAATAAATAAAACAAAAAAGGAATCTTATTGTTCCTAAATGTATGTATTATGCAGCTGGAGCAGTGACTGTGCTGCTTTTTGATAGGAGTTAAAACAAAAAAATAGCCAACTTAGAAGTTTGGCACTGCAACCAGTCAAGCTTTTATCTTTAAGGCAAGCACAAAACACTGTACATTAAAGTGAGACAGTGTAAACCGCGACTGCTGTGGCCACAAATGCAATACTGGGTAATGATTAAAGGAATATTTCACCCACAAAATGGCCGTTTGTAGATCAGTTGTGTTACCTTGAATTCGTCATGAAAACTTGGCTTTTCTTGCACGTAGGGCTGCCCTTGACTAGAATTTTCCTTGTCAACCAATAGTCGTTATTTAGGGCCATTAGTCGACTAGTCACCCGCATGTTTACGATATTAATTTAACTATTAAATTATATATTTTGGGCGAGGTAACACAATGGTTTGAGTTGAAGGTGTGAGAAAGAATAGTATCAGTAACATTGTTAACACTGTGCTACATTACAGAGAAATACAAAACCGTACTAATGAACCTTCATTAATATAGGCCTATATTTTATCTACAAGTGCACGTCACACACTGAGCGAGCCGCCTGTTAATGACACTGTTGGCAAAGCAGTAATGATTGTGCTAAGTGGCTAATGGGCATGTAGCTACTTCTATGTTTCAGATGATACGTCATATTTGTAGTCGACCAATGAAGATGAGTTTACATATCACCTTGGCTTCGTCCTTCACCTTCTCAAAATGATCCCACACTTTGGATTTCCTGCCCGACATGTTATTAACTAGCCTGTGGAATAACTGCAGATACCAGCCCTGGAAATTAACGTGACTCCTGTCTGACTGCTGAGCGTGGCCTCTTCCTGTGTCTGTCCTTTCAAATTAAAGTCCCACATGGTCCAGTCATATAGGTTTTGATTTATTTCGACAAGGCGCAGCTCCTAATAGAGTTTTTCTGTCTCTTTCTGGTCGACTAACACTTGGTCAACCATAAGGAGGCAGCCCTACTTGAATGCCTTTCCAGAAAACATCGAAAATATTGATTTACTGATTGACTGCTGACCAAGTTTGACAACAGGACACCTACGCCAAAACATCTGTTTAAAACCTCTCACACAACTCTTGCAGTATAATTCAAGTCATTATCTGGTTGTATGCTCAGCACTTTCCAAATACATGCATTTTCACTGAAAGACCTCAGTATTGGAGTCTGGCTTTGAAGAGAGTGTAGATAAATTTCACTTTCAGTTCAGTTATGATTAGTATGGTTTTATCAAAAATTATGTGTTTGGTTTGAGAAGTACTGATCATAGCACTGGATACGTGAGACTTGGATTATACTGCACCAGTTGTGTGAGAGAGAAATGGATGTTTTGCTATCATGGTCCCCAGTCAATCAGTAAATCAATACATTTGCCATTTTCCATGGAGGCATGCTAGAAAACAACATTTACATCACAAGTTCAAGGTAGCGCGGCGCAACAAGCTGATATACAGATGGTTGCTTTATGTGTGAAGTAGTCCTTTGATGCTAAATCATAGTATAAGAGTCATAAAGTCTGTTACACAGCTACATCTTGCCAAAGTTTGCTAGCAAAAGCTAACATTAGCCACCACACTCTTCTGATCATAACAGAACAACCAAGGCTGTAGCAGCAGCAGCTCTGAGTCAATTGAGCTGAGCAAGTGTGTGTTGCAAAGCTAATGAACTTTGTTAGAGGAAGATCATTTCTCATTTCAGAAGTTACATAGTCTTGCTTTACATTCCATTATCCCTGCCATTACTGATTGTCCTTCAACATTTTAAAAAAAGTGGCGGAACGATGTAGATTCTCGATGAAATGCTCAATCTTTTTTTAAATGTTGGGTCATTTTTCAGTATCATGTACTGTGACTGCAGCAAGTTGTTCAAACTAACTGGCCATTTGTGTACGTTGTTGGTTGCTCCCTGCCAAAATGACACACGAGCTGTGTTAGAGCTGATGCCCAACATTGTGTCTTAGTGCCCTTTGACCTTTGCTGATCAGCCAACTGTAAGGTTAAACTTTTTTATGGTAGGGCACATGAACTATTTGTTTAAGCTTTGGGAAAGTTTGTGGTTTTGGTTAAAAGAAGCATCTACCAAGTAGTGGTTAGTGAAAGATTGTGTTGAGGGTTAAAATAAATCATGCGTTTCTGTGTGTTCCATTTTTACTAGTCAAGAAAACTGTATTTGATAAAGTGCCATTTAGGGAAGACTGATTTGATTTTGCAGTGCTCTTACGTAGTCAAGAATTTAAGTTATATTCCATTTATCCAACTGGTGAACTAAAAGAAAATAAAACATTTCCAAATCTGAAATCCAAGCGTGAACAAAAAAGAACAGACCCGAGCTTTGGGTGCACAATAGCTTCTCCAGGATGACTGTGGGGGTCCTGGGTGTGAAGTGCTTTGAGTTTGTTGAATGTATACTCCCACTAAGGCCTCCCGCAGCGTAACATTGCGGGGCCATCTGAGCTTCGACGCACCAGTGCTGCCACACAAGGGAGCTTCACAGCACCAAACTGTTAACTAGTTTTCCTGGCACTCAACTGTGCTTTGAGTGGGCAGCTCTTCTTGGGAACAGTTTGAAGTCTCAGCATGTCCCTTTGTCATAACTTGTTGCTGTAATACAAGTGGTGTAAGGTGTATTTAAGGGTGACATGGCAGAACGTAATGAGTGTTCACGTGTCCGTAATTAGCGAGACATGCACTTGAGCTCCGTGTCGAGTAAATGCACAACAACGTATCGCTTAGTGTTATCAAACTTGATTACTTTTGTGCATTTAGTAGACATTATCGTGTACAGCAAACTATACATCTGGCGCACTGACAAAGCCTCTCGCACAGTTAATTGATATCGCCTGTTTTTCCACTCATAGACACTGTTATGCCCTCAGAGACTAAACATTTACACACGCAGAAGGCAAGCACATCCATAAAAGATGTGTTTGCCGTGAACCGCTGGTGATCTGCCCAGTCGGCCTCAGCCTGTCGTGTCAGGATAAAGCTTGCTGTCCTCTCACGGTCATGCCAAGTGCACACTGGCGCTGCTGTGTTTCTATTCAAACAGACAAGAGGAAGCGTAATCCATTTTCTCCATAGGAGCTGACATGAGCACACTGAGGTTTACAGTCATGATCCCCCCCAAGCCCCTCCAGTGTGCGGGTATCACACACGGGACACATGCGTAACATCTTTCTCGATCTCAATGTCTCCCTCTTGTTCATTGTAGAAAGAAATCAAATCAAGTCCAGGGCGCTCCCAGGAGCCTTTGTTCCCAGTGCTTTTTGCCTTGTGTGGTGCTCCACTTGTCACTTCTATTATACTTATGTGTAAAGCTAACTTATTAGAGCAAACATGCATAATGAGAAGGCAGAAAAACACACAGGGGAAGGAGGCCTGTACATAGTGTCTCTTTCTGTTAGAACATGCAGACGCAAATTCTCCTTCTGTAACACACACACACACACACACACCGCGGATAATGCACAGCGCTCTAAACACAACACACACACATACGCACCCAACATCTCTTAACACAGTGATTGGATAACACTGTTGATAGGTCATCCATAAAATTGAACTCTGAGTGTCTGGGCAGTTTATTTCAAATGAAACAAATTAAAGTCATTTCAAGACGCCGCGCTCGGTGAAGAAACCCGGAAAGCGCTCTAATCCCTGCAGACGTAGCCGAGTCGCAGAGTGTATTGGCACAGCACTCCCTCGGCCGGATTTGCCACTATGTTAAGCTCCCAAGGCCCGCTCCTTGTTGTTATCAGTAAAGTAGGGGAAGGGATTTGGGGATAAGTGAATTCTAGAGAGCAGAGGAGGAGAGAGAGAAAGAGAGGGGGGGCTTCACCAAGTGCCTTCCTGCTCCCCTGACGTCCCAATTGGCTCATGTGTTTACCCCTGTGCTGCAGCTTTCCTTTGTGTTCAGAAGCCCCTCTCTCCGTCTCTCTTTCTCCTCCTCCCCGACGCTCTCTCTCTTTTGTCACACCATTTTCAGAGTAAATTTGAATACCAACCAAATCCCTCACTCTCTCTCCCCAACCTCCCTTGATCCCTAATTTTAGAAAAGGAATTTCCAATCCAAATTGTTGAGTTTCAAGAGACTTTTTGCTCCCTTTAACTGTTTGAGGAAGCAGTTCATCTTGGTTTAGTGCGGCTTTTATGTGCAGGAGACGGAGGGAAAACATTGTGATTGCACCTACAGAGATAGCCAAACTGAGAACTACTCTGCGATTCTCAATTTGCATTCTTTATCTGACTCGTTACAATGGCATTTAGCGAAGCCATAACTGTACTTCTCCTCAACGGTGTAACCACCATTTTGACACCAGGGGCATACTGCTCGGTGTAATTATAGAAACAAGTGAATAATTGATGCCTCAACAGTTGGGTGCAGGAAAGAAATGAGCGGCAGAGATATGCAAACGACCGCCCTCGAGTCCGGAGGTCAGAGAGATGTGCCTGGTGGCAAAGTGCACTCACCTGTGTCGCTATTGATTAGGCAGCAATTATTGTACAGCTTTGCCTACATTATGTTTTTGGCTACATTGAACATGAGTGTCTAATCAGCAAAGCATACCCCAGGGAGCTGCTGGCTACGCAGAACCACAAGCTGAGAACACAAGCACCCTTAAAGTGTCTGGACTAAAATTGCCTTTTGTGGTCCTCAAATTTATTTTTATACATTTTTGCACTGTTATTTAAACTGATTTGAATAAAAAAAGGCTATAGTTGAGATGAACAGCATAAATAAGACTTTAAAATGAGACAAGAAATGTGTTATATAAGATAAACTAAAAGAAGCAGTAGGACTATCTCTTAAAATGGTGATTAAAAAAAAAAAAAAAAAAAAGCCCAGTTGTGCTTATTAACCCAGTAAAAATGCAAACCTAATCCTAAAACACAGCTTGGGTGCTTGCTACAGATCCCTTACTCCTTGTCTTGTGTGTTCACGTCTAGGGTTAGGGTGTCCCGATTCTTACTTGGATAGAGAGGTAGGGTGAAGGGTGAGGGCTACATTGCCCTTAAAATGAAGGTTTCTAAGACAAACACTTCACATGCACACTTCAAACAGAGAACACATGGACAAGATGGCTGCACAAGCATCAAAAGAAACCCACAAATGTGTTTTCTTCATTAATAAGGACTCAAAAAATTCAATAACCATCTGATTATCTTAGATCAAAGGGGAACACCACCTAAATTAAAAATTCTAAAATGTTACTTTAATTGTCTAGGAAAGGTCAATCTGTGTTTGAACATGAGTAATGAGTCTCAATTTTGTGATGTTGTCCATGTTGTTGAGCTGGTTTGCTGTCTCTGTTAAGTAGTCAGTCACCTTACAGCAGGAAATGGCACTTCAAATTAAAAGCTCTGTGCCAGAAATTCACTGTACTTAAAAATAGAGTGTGTTTCTTACAAACTTGACGCATGTGCAAGTCACTTGTGATCCATGACCCACTTTTGGACCAAGACCCACCAGTTGGGAACCATTGATCTAAAACATCTTTCACCATTAATTGCCTATAGAGCAGCTCCAATCTCTGTACCACATGACATCACAAGTTTGAGTTTTAGCACTGTAGTGTTTGGATTTGGTGGAATTAGGAGTTGTTAATTTTTACTAAAACTTTTGGATTGTCTTAAACAAAAAGAATAACATGTATGAATTTTGAAAATGGGTGAAGTTCCCCTTCAATTTTGTTTAAATATATTATGGTGCTCTTCTTTAAAGCAAATATAACAAAAACTTGCCAGTATGTTTGTGTAATGGTAGCTAGCTAGCTACAGTTACATTGCTACTGCTGATTGATGCCTGACAGTCCAGCATTTTTGACATATTGCTGCATCACTAAGATGTCATATGACGCCCAGAATGTAACAAAAGTCCAGCAGTGAAGTTGCTGCACTTGTTACCCTTGCTCTAATATCAGTACAGACTGGCAGGGTTGCAGCACAGGTTGCTAACGTTAGCCTACAGAACACTGCAAGTGGCCTGGTAAAGAAGCAGTGTTCTTTTTTATTTGATGAGTTGTTGAGCAAGAAACAAGGTTGTGAGCAAATTGCAATCGTTCTGACAACCACAAAAGGATGCCTATAGCCCACACAAGAGAATTCAACACAGCAGAAGATGACATATTTGCATTGTCTGGCAACATTCATCACATTTGTTTTTGTAAATATCAGTGGTGTCTCAGGGTCTTTGAGGGTTTCACAGGGGAATATTTCAACCACTACCCCTTGTAACTCTGTTCCCAGGGGCAGGGTGGCACTCAAAAGCAAGCAGCAGGGGTAAAAATGGGCTTGGGCCTTGATTCAGGGATCTGTCTAATAAGTAAATGAACCTCTGGAGTTGTGTTTGGCGTGTAGACGGGCGGACTTACAGTAGCTGTTTTGTCAGAGATTGAATAAATGTTGGTGCTGGGGCCCCAGAGCCACTGCCTGCTGTGTGCGACCCATAATTCATAGCAACACCTGCAAAGTGAGTACGAGTTTGCCCCGCTGGATTCAGCGGTCTGTTTTAAATTGTTTATTCCTCATTGTGCAGTCTCAATACATATTAACTTTGTATTTGTTTTAAATGTGAGCAGTGTTTTCACCCCACACGCGGTTTAATGGGATTTGCTGCCTCGCTGTTGTTTGTGTGTCTTGGCACCAGCAGCAGAGGAAATCTACACTGGGCTTGAGGGGGCTGGTTTTGCTTGTTTGTTTATGCCGTTCGAGTCCTTTTTTTTTTTTCTTTTTTTTTCTCAAGCTAACCGCCATCAAAGCTTTGCACCACTCTGCTCACACAGTGATCAGTAGGCCAAAGCTCATGGACACATCTGTTGGCCTCTGATGAGAAAGTTGTGCCACCACGCTTCTCTATTTCCATCTGTAATTTCAGTTGTTTTCTCTCTCTCTTTCTTTCACTGTCCCCCCCCACCCCCATCTGTTTGGGCTTATTTTGTTTTCGAAGAATTTCAGAAGGACAACTCATCTATATTTTTTGTTCTCAATTCCCTCCTGACACATCTCGCAGGGGACGTGAACAAAGTGACGCACTTTCTCACTGAGCTCACCCCGCACCCCCACACACCAGCTTTGCTGCGAGAGAGGGAATAAGGAAGTGGGAAAAAAAGAGGACAAGGGCGATTATTTCATTAAGAGAATACCAATTCTTGGAGGACAGTCAATAATAGATGAGGTTAAAAAACAATGGTGACTTTCCTTTTTTTTTACTGTACTCGTTTTCTCTCTCTGCCTCTCGAGTCAATAGAATCGACCTAATGGAAACCAGGTTACTCTTCCTTCCATCTCACCTCCCTGACATAATGTTGAACAAATGCATTATTCATTCTCTGGTCTAAGAAGCGAGGTAATTATACATTTATCTCCCAAATAATACCAGGTCCTTACTGCGCCTGTGACCTTGCCACAAGATTTATGCCATTTTGGACCTGCCCCCAAAGGCCGCTGAGTTAAAAGTGAAGGCAAAAATGGATTTGCTCTTTATGGATATAAGATGTCAAGGGGTTTGAAAAGGTCCAGTCATTAAATGTAAAGTTTAGAACTTTATTTTGAAGCGTTTCAGAAGGGCAGGGATAGTCAGACTCCAAACTTGGTGTTTAAGTTTTGTAGGGCGGATTAAAAAGTAGACCGGATGGAAAAAATAGAACAAATGGTGCTACAGTTCTCCCCTTTATGTTCCTCCCTTTATTCTCCTTCTCCTTAACTAATCCTTCCTCTTATTCGCCCCTCTCCTCATTTCCCTATCGTTTTCTCCTCCCTAACCTTATCTCCCTCCTTTACCTAAATTCTTCTCCTCTGTCATTTCCCTCACTCTGAGCAATCCGTCCAATTTATTCCGCTCAAATTTACTCCCTAACAACCTCTTCCTCCTCCTCTAATACTTTTGTTTCTTCCATGTTCCCCTGTGGCTCGCAGGCTATCATGGCGCAGCTTCCCCAGGAGGAGAAGGCTAAGATTGCCGAGCAGGTGGAAAGCTTCAGACAGGAGAAGTGCAAGCTAGATGCTGAAGTGGCCAAGTGGGATGACAACGGCAATGACATCATCGTGCTGGCCAAGCAGATGTGTATGATCATGATGGAGATGACAGACTTCACCAGGTAAAAATGACACTTTAAGGCAGCAGAAACACAACTCTGATGTATTATTACACTTAAAAGGAGCAGTGTGTCGCATTTTGTGACATCTAGCAACTGCAACGAGCTGTAAGTAGTATTAGTATTTAAGTAAGTATTTCTTCAGCGTCTATTGTCCAGGAAGGTTTTTACTGACAGCCAAATTATCCGCAGAGGTCACTTCCTCTCAACAGCAAACAGACATGCTGATTAAAACAAGTAAAAACATTGAATAAAGCAAATCTGAGTTTTTCTGAAGCTGTTTGGCTCATCCCTGAGGGGCTGTTAACCACGGTGGCCGACACATATATATACAAATGGCCCTGTCTAGAGCCAGTGTTTGGTTTGTCCAGTCTAGGCCACGGTAGAAACATGGTGGTGCAACATGGGGGACTCCGTGGAGGAGGACACACTCCCTATATAAATATGAAAGGCTTATTCCAAGGTGATGAAAACACAACGATTCTTATTTCCATATAATGACACACTAAAGAGAACGTTCTTTTTACTTTATGTTCAGTTTCTGCCAATGCGTATTCCTAAATCCATACACTGGACCTTTAAGTTTATACGGTTAATTTGGGACAAAATGTTGCCTAAACATCCGGCATGTACACAAACTCCAGAAGGAAATCTGTCTCTTTAGCTGCTAAATGTACCGCTATAATCCGGGCCTGGCGCCATAAGAGGTCTTAAATGGGCTCAGCCCCCTCAGTTGTATTTTTGCCCCCTCTGTTTAAGCTTTATGTATCTTTGGAAAACAGTTAAAACAACATTATTGGCAGAGAAACATGTGCCTATTGCTAAACTGTAGTACGGCACTAGTCCTGAAATGCTGCAGAGGAGATCGATACACAGACAAACAGACAGAACATGTCACTCAGTTGGGTTTCTTAGCCTGCTCGCTCTCCATGGTTGTAAATAGAATTTTTGGCCCTTATTCCGTTTCCCGCTATTGTAGAAATCCACAGACATAAGGGAAACAACGGGGAAGTGAAGGGAGAGTCAGTGACAGAGGGAGAAAGCTGAGAGAAAGCTTTCTATGTGCTTTCTGTCACTAATTTTGGCAGAGAATCATTCATAAATGTAAAAAATGTTTAGGGCTTTGCTAATGCTAAGTTATTGTGTGAGTACTCTGATTAATAAATGTATTATTTGACTTTGAAACAGAAACTTACATTATTGTTATTTAGCCTTTGTGGGGCTATTACATACTTAAATTAATGCATTTTAGCCATTCATTCATTTTCCGTAACTGCCTATCCTGTTTGGGGTTGGAAAGTGCTGGAGCCTATTCCCTCTGACATTGTGCGAGAGCTGGGGTTCACCCTGGACAGGTCACCAGACTATCACAGGGCTGACACATACTGTAGAGACAGACAACCATTTACGCTCACATTCACACCTACGGACAATTTTGAGTCACCAATTAACCTGCATGTCTTTGGACTGTGGGAGGAGGCCGGAGTATCTGGAGAAAACCCACGCTGACACAGGAGAACATGCACAGATGGGCATCCCCGCCCTGGGTTTGAACCATTTTGATTAGTAACTGTAATTTAATTACATTTTTTAAATCTCACTGTAACAGTAACCGCCGTGCCACCATAATGCATTTTATTTTATGTCAGTCACTTCATCCTGGCACCTGGCCTGCTACGATCACCAGCTAGTTGCTAACTTAGTTTACCTGAAGTTTGGTGCTGGGTCGGTAGGGTACAGAGGGTATCAGGGTCTTAACTGCAGACAGCTGCCTGCTTTATCGCAGAATGATGAGAGAAGTTGCTCCATAAAACCAAAACATCTAGCTAAAAAAGCCTCTGCACATCTGATGGTGAGACATGTCAGGTGATAATCCTCTGTGGGATCATCACTATAAACAACCGCTTTCACACACAGGTAGTGTTTTTATCCACTGTTGATATAAAAACATTGGAGCAGCAGGTAAATAAAGTGACTGCAAGTGGGATAGCTGGGAAACAATCTTGCCTTTGCCTGAAAGCTGCAAACTGTTTTGTAAAAGGCAGAGTGACCCAGACAACCTTTATTCTGCTCAGGCGACGTAGCGACGCTGCGATTCAAAGATATACTGTAATAGATAATCTGTTTGCATTTAGAGTCCTGTCGCTTATGTTTACTAAAAGCCAACAGCTTTCCTCTCAATCTCCCCCATCTGGGCTCAACATATCAGGGAAATCCCTAATGCCTAACTGATGGTTATCGGCCTCGTGTATGGATTTGTGAACCACTCCACAATTATATTCCATGGAACAAACCAAAAAGAGAAAAAGAGAAATCAGAGCCACGAGTCATTAGTCATGAGTGATTATGGCTGTGGTGCTGTGACTGCACCATTATTACTTGGCATTGACCCCAGTTGCTCAGATTGGCATGAACAAACTGAGTGGAAATTTCAGCTTAGCACCGACTAAAACACACTTATTTAGCCACAATAACTTTCCCCGTGCTGGCAAATCAAGAAAACAAAACACAGAACAAAGGCTCAGTGGTTGGCCATTATTTCCCTATCCTGTTCTATTTTCTACTGTAAGCGCTCTGAAAAATCTCCTGTTTTGTTGTTAAAAACAAATCTGTTGTCTTTTTGTTTTGATGATGATGACACATCATTAGGGACAAAGGTACACTACATCCATTATCTGGGAAATCTTGTATTGTTGGTTGATTGTAATGTCTCACATTGCTCCTGCCAGCCGCAGCAAATTAGCCGCTGCTGTACGAGCTCAGGGGTGAGCCCAGGCTTGAAAGGGAAGCTCTGCATGTTCTCTGCCTCTGCAACTCCACCCACATTCCCTTTTCCCTTCTTTCTCACTCCTTGAATTTTCCCAGAGGCAAAGGCCCCCTGAAGAACTCCTCAGATGTGATCAACGCGGCTAAGAAGATTGCAGAGGCTGGCTCCAGGATGGACAAATTGGCCCGCGCTGTTGCAGATCAGGTAGCTCTGCGTCTGTGTCTGTCACTGTCATTTCTGTCATTATACTTCCCATCATTCTGAAACTGTCTCTCACTGTGTGATAGTGGCTGGCGGCGATGTAAAGTTTTAGATGGAGTAAGTGGGCATGGCCATTGGAAATCTTTAATGTGGGCACTGACAGGCCCAGCTGGAGCGGTGGGCTGTGTTGCTGCATGACTCTGTCTCCCAGTGGGGCCAACACTGAGAGAGCAAGACAGCAGAACCAAGTTGTGTCTCTAATATAATTAGCTCCCAACCGAGGTGTTGCATTCATTATCAGATGAGTACCTCTCTAAAACACGCTGACAGACCATTTTCAATATCTAATCAATCAGTGCTGTGCCGAGGGAAGACGGGAGTGAAAAGAAATAGGTGTGTACGCCGTGTATGTGTGCATACAGCAAATGAAGTGGGAGGTATTTCAGAATGCAGCACTCCAGGTAATGCATAATGTTCTTCTTCATTTCATCTGTCTCTAATAAGCAGTGAGAATAAACTTAGGCACAAGACTTACTGATTTATTAAGGCAGCCTGTTGTCATTGTAATTGCAACTGCTGTTAGCTAGCAAACCCTTGGAATAATTATTGTTGGTTTCAGTATCACACACTGGGCCTCCTTCCAGTGCTGCTTAGCTGAAGAAATGTTGGAGCTCACATCAAAATTCAGAATCACAATCACATCTTTTTCTGAAGTCCTCAGACTCGCATGAGGCCTGCACACATGATTGCCAGCAAGGCGGCTGTACCTTTAGTTTCATGAGCCAAATTTCAAACAACTCGCCATATTTAGTGTTTTCAAATGCAGTGGAAATCTTTTCTGTTATGTAAATGAGTATGGATACCCATGCAGTATTGATATCTGGAAAGCACTTGATGAGTCATACCTCTGTAAAGGCTGCACAGTCCCCTTTTTTTGGCCACTTTTGGGCAGTTCAACAAGCTCTAAACACAACATTGACATATAACACCACCTTATAAAGTTGATATAGCAAACAGTGGCTTATTTACACATCCAGCAGATACAGAGCAATGTAAGTCCAATATTCACTCTCCTTTCAGCTGTGTTTGGCCGCCAACTCCTGAGAAAAGAGAAAACTCGGTGACTTTGTCTGTCTGTGGTTTGGTGCCAGGCAGGCAGCGTACAGTTGGTTTATCATTGCCTTTTTTTAATCTGTAAACATTCCAATGAGAGCCGTGAGACTGAATGAAAACAGTATAGTTGCAGGCCATAAAACCAAAGCCATTAATGAAAGTTGCTAAAGTCATAGAGTGAATGAAAATAATGGGTGTATCTACTATGATGTCACTCATTGGTTTGTTGACTCTCGTTTTGCAGCCTCAAGTTTAGCATTTTGGTCGTCGCCATCTTGTTATTTGGGCAAGAGGTAGTAACTGTAGAGAAGTAAGGGATAATCTGACTCATAAGCCCCTTTTTCACGGCCTGTTGAAGGTGCAGATGTCGTGCTATTCGTTTTGACAGTGTGAAGTTTTGACAGTGTTATATGTGCACGACCCACTGTGCGGAAATTTAAAAAGCAGCTGAAAGCAGTTAGCAGCTAACTCAAAGTTGCAGGCTGTATAACTACTAAAACTAAAAACTAAAACCATTAATGCAAGATGCTTAATTCATTAACCGTATAAAAATAATGGACATAGTTACCATGACCCATTGGTTTGTCGTCTTCCATTTTGAAGCTGAAGTTTGGCATTTTGTTTGTCGCCATCTTGGGTTTTTTGGAGCCAGAAGAGACCTTATTTGGACAAAAGGGTGGATCTGACTTATAGACTGTGGTAAGGCCTGTCAGCCAAGCAGCCGCCCTTAATTATGCATAACGTTAAGCCTTAATAAAATCTGAAAGGGTGAGTGATATAAAAAAAATCACCTCCTGTCTAGTTGTTATCAATGTTAAAATAAGCTATAGAGACCAAAACTGTTTTTTTGACCAGGCTGTAAACATGTCTTGGGTTTTTTTCAGCTGTTAAATTTGGCATTTTAACTTGGTGATCTATGGGGTTTGACTGGCTTTTGGAGCCAGCCTCAAGTGGACATTCGAGGAACTGCAGTTTTTTGGCACTTCATTTTTCAGCCTCGGATGTTGGCTGAAATCCTCCACAGAGCTGAAGAGAACTGCAGAGTTGAGTTATTCTATAACTATTCAGAAATATATAGACTCATACAGAAGCAATCCTTCTCAATCATCATTTATGACCCACTAGTGTGCGGTGATGTATTTGTCTCATTTGCTTCTTATTACTGTGTTCATAATGTTTATGAGTGTGTACCCCCACAGCGCGAGGTTGGCACTTTATAAAGCCCTAGCGAGTAGGTGCGAGACTGTAAGCAGCAGGTGTTCAAGAGGCACAGCGTGGAAGAAACGCAAATATAGCGAGGCAAAACAGCAAATGAGAGCAACTCTGGGGTTGACTTTCACTTTCCCTTTCTCGGCCGTGTGTTAAAATACAATAACTGGCAATCCTGCATAGTTTACCTTTAGCGCAAGAAACAGAAAATTTGAATTTTCATCTGGGTCCAAATTGCTCAAAACTCAGATGCATAGGCCAAAAAGATTTTCATTCATTGCTAAAAAATTTTGAATTTGGACAAAGACCAGGTTCTACACCAGAAAAATGAACACTTATTCCTTTTGAGATTTCCTGCGTACTGAAAAAGACGTTGAAGAGAAGTGAAAATAAATAAATAACCTGCTTTGCAGTCGGAATAACCCTTAACACAGCATAGAAAAAAGTAAACTTTCAAAGCCTCCATGACTATTTCCTGTGAAGGCATTTCATACTTTAATTTATTATTGAACTTTTTTAATATAATTTCACATTCATTCAGGAGGTGTGATCCTATCCAGGGTGGTGAATGTTCATAATCAAAGGATCATGCAGAGGTTATATTAAGCACATACAGAAGCTCAGGGTGCCGTATACCAGTATAAAATATGAATATTTCCTACACCCTGTGCCTTCTTGTGACAGTTAGCGGCTTCACAACAATGTATGGGCAAGCCTTCTGCTGTTTGCACAGTGCAGATCGCCTGTCAGTTTGAGCGGCCGTAGAGTCTGCTAAGCTTTCAACTGACCAGAAGGCATCTTTAGTCAAAGCTGGCACTGTTCTCCTCATGTGACACCGTCCTGCTCTCCGGAGCATATTGCACTACAGAACAAAGTTTCAGGCCATGAATGCATAAGTCTGTCTGTCATGCGGTAATTACCACAAACAGAGAGAGGAGAAGCAACAGTTTTAATCTGTACGTGCCTTGTTGATAAACATTTATGCATGTTTCCATGTGTGAGAACATTTGTCTCAAGGAAGCAGGTCTCAGTGTGCGTCACGGCTTGTGTACGTCGGTTAGAACTGGGATCTGGGACTGAGATGACAAAGTAAGCATGAACTTGCGTTTGTGTGCTTATGTATTCATTTCTTGGCTTGTGGGCTGCCGAGTGATGATCAGTGTTTAACAGGGTTTAGGTGGGAGTGAATCTGTCACATGGCAAATCACTGGCAGAGTCTGTGTCTGAATCAACAGTTGCTGTAATGAAAAGAGCAGGTGGCTTGCCATTTTTAATTCTCACTTAAATGGTTTCTAGACCAGTGTTTACTGAATATTCAAAGCCTTCTGTTACACTTCCAGAGACATCAGAGCTATGTTCAGGAAATAAAGAGAGGCTTGAGGACATTTTCATTTCCAACATGTATTTAGTATAAAAGTGTTTTCATGTGAGGCTTTCGGGGCATCTGCTTGCCATGCTAGTCAGTGCATGGAATGAGTTATTAAAAGTTAAAAAAGCAAAAGTTTGCTTTTATGAAGCATCTTAATGGAATTACACAACAGATAACATCCTTGATTATTTGTCTTTATTCCGCATGAGGAAAACAAGTATTTTGCATTCACACATTATGGTAGGTAACCTGTGTTTGCTGAGAGCACTGTGGCTTGACGGTAAGAATAAAGGCTGCTCTGCTGCTTTCAGACAGGTCCCTTAAGTAGCAAACCTTGTCGCCATGACTCCACATCAGCCCTATTGATGAACACGTGTGAAGCAGAAGGCAATTCTGCGTGGAACGGTGGAAGGATGGCGAGCTCTTTCATAGTCATTTAAGCACAGCACTTGACGTAGAAAAACCCCTGGAGGCAACTCACCCCATTTCACTTCAGCAATGCCTTTTTTTCTACTCTATTTCTCCCACTCCATTTTCCTTACTCTGCTTCATTCTTTAAGTATGCCTCCTACAGACACAAGCTAGCTGCTGTAGGGAAGGGGGGAGCTGTACAAACATTATGCGCTCCTGTTCTAAGACATGCATCGATCATTAAGTGCTATGAACAGCAATGACTCGTGACTCTATGTATCACTGTGCCTGAGACAGGCAGCTTCTGAATGCAAGACCATCTGGCTTTACATTTGACTGTGCAGGCGGGGTTAATGTCAGTACAATCATGTTGTTATATAAAAGTATTGTAGAGTACAGAGTATTTTTACATTACGTTCTTCAAACAGGAGTCAGTACAGTAATTCTTAAGAAGGTGAGTTCAGCTTTATCAACTAGTATGTCTAGAATGCCATTATGAGTATATTAAACAGCTGTATTTGTTGTTATGCAGCGACAGAGGAAGTCAGCTGATGTAACATTTCTATACAGAGAAGGAACGTCTGTGTAGGGAGGTTGGCTACGGTGGGGGATGGGTCAAACATAGGACTTTCACCCAGAAGACTGGCGTTTGTGTCCCTTTTGAAACCAAAGGACAACACTGACTTATTCGACTCATCGACTCCACTCAAAAATGTGTTTTTCTTCTGTTTATATCCCCTAAAATGTGTGACCTTGACTGTACATACATTTATCTATGCAAAGTTGATCACTAAGCAGGTGTTTTCGCATCCCTCTACTGAAGGAAAATATGAGATTCAAACATCCGCTGGGCAAGCTAGCTGACGTACGTCACTAAAACCAAAGCCAACCGCTGTCTAACATAGGAAACACTTTAGGAAGGGAACAGACTTAAACACAATACTGGCAAAGGAACCTAAAACCTTCAGCACAGAGCAGACTTGTCAGATAGCGAGAGTTTGCATTGGCATAGTCAAAGTTTTTTACAGCAAACATGGTAGAGAGAGCAGTTTTTGGATGTAAACCTGATCCTGGAGCTTCCCAAAACCACATCATAGCAAATATGGTATGTTTCATAACCACTAACACTGCGTCAGCCAACCCGTTCTCAGGCCACTGCCGGTTAGCATAAAAGCTAATAAGCTAACAAACAACCTAAATAAAAGATGCTAACCACACTTAGCATTCTGATATGTATGCTATTTGTCAATTTTGGTACAAACAGACTCCCCATCTGTGTCTAGGTCTGACTGAGGCTCAGACATGTATGGCTTTATATCTATCAAGTTTCCTGACGCTAATGTTAGCCATATTCATGTGCATTACTCTTTCATGGGTCAACCGAGCAAGAGCCACGCTGGAGTAAACAGAAACTTGCTGCGAGCAAATTTCTCACTGAGGGAGAAAGAGTAGATTTGCTTCGAGACCCTTTTCAGAGTTTTTTTAAACTATGATGTGGGAAAACCAAGTTAAACAAAATGTTAGTATTAGTTTAAGTATTTCTACATATTTTGAATTATGTCTGAAGAGGGAACTTAAGTATGCGATTTAAGCGACTAGTGCCATGACGTACACCATGTAACATACTTATTTAAAGGCAAACCAGGATGTTTTCTCTGATCCCAACCACAAAGTCTTTCGGCCCAAACCTAATGACACTGCTCCTGATACCAACAGCCATATCTATGCTTCTGAAGACCACAGATAACACCCATTCAATCAAGTGATGACATTTAAAATGGGTGAATCTTGGGGGATATTTTTAGACACTGGTTAATAACTTGTGGTGCACTAGTCAGTATTTACAGCAGCAGGATGGTGTATGTGGGGTTGACTCAAAATAAACCACAGCAACAGTTTTTACTGTACTAGAGGAACATGTCGCCCAGTCTAACTGTAGCTTACTGATGTGTTTCATTAGCTCTTTGACAAAGTCAGTAAGTCAGTGGTGGAGTAAGGTTTATCAGGACTTGGCGACACAGATATACTTGTTAGTGAGATCAATTCATCGTTGGTTTTGTTTTTTTAATATGATTTGTCGACAGTAAGAAACATAGTTTGTTTTATAATGCTGTAATTGCTTTCCTTGGTTTATTTACTCGTCCTCACCTTCAAGAATACTTTCCTTTTGCACTGCATTCATGTGAACTCTCAGTTTAAGCGTTGAGAAGTGTTGACGGACTTAAATAACTTAAAAGTGTCATGTTATTTTTTCTAAATGCTGCTAAACACATGCAAGTTTGACACTAAGTATTCAGACTCACAGGTTTCACTTTAGTCGTCTCAGCGGAAGGTTCTGTCGCATCGAGTACTGAACAACAAGAGCAGAGCTCCTGTCGCCTCCACTGACAGCAGTGAAACCAAGTGTGACTGATGTGTAATTAAAAGGCTTCTCGGTTAAAAAAAAAAAATAAGAATACAGTTTACCGGGAGCTGACTAGAGAGGAGTCATTACTAACCATCTTCAAAAATTAATGCTGTAGCTGAGTGAAAATCTTGTATCTCTGAATTGTTTCAGGACGGAAGAAAAACTGACCAAAATACATATTTCAGTTCATTATGGGATCAAGATTTTTTTTTCTGCTTTAAATCTATTATCATTTCTTATGTCACTGTCTCACCTAATCATGTCTTTAAATTAAAAAATATTATGAGCATTTCTGAATGCACAAAGGAACTGTGGGACATTCACAGCCTCAGTGATGTAAAAAAAAATAAATAAATATTGAACTACAGCTCCCATAATGCTTCAGGGGATGTTGATATAGATCCAGTGGGTAACACATAACATGCAACTTGATCCCCATAGCACACAATATATTTCAATACAATTTGCCAATTGCCATCATTAATAGTACGTAATGTGATGATCAGGAGAGCTCTAGAGTTCTAAGTTTTTAGTTTCTGAGTGGATTTATTGGATGTTAAATCGCAATGAGAGTAAATGCCGGGGATAATCGGAAAATGCGAGTCACTCCAAGCTAAAAAATATGTGTATTATGTCTGTGTTCAGTTTTGAGTTATGACTCTGAAGCCCCTTTTCCACTGGACAAAAAACCTAATAACATCTGGCTTTTGTCTTTGCGCTGCACTGAGTCAATTTGTCGCTACAGCAGGGGTGTCAAAAATGTGGCTCGTGGGCCAGAACTGGCCCGCCAATGGGTCGAATCCGGCCCACTAGATGACTAGGTTAAGAGGTGCCAGGTTTCAGGAGAAACCCTTTATTTCAACAGATATTGGAAAAGTTACCAGCATAATATTTTCACTGGGCTCGATGCTGCTTTCCACTGTCAACTAAGATCTACTAGCAATGGGAAAGGAGTCTCTCACCTACTTTTAGTAGGTATTACCACTGTTAAAAAATCTGATATATGCCCTAATTTTGGTGGGAGAACGGTATGAAAGGGAATACAATCTTCAAACATGGCAAATTAAGGTGCTGTAAAACCACCACCGTAGAACCACCACATATGCACCGAATTGTGCCTTCTCTGCATCGATTTATGATGTAAATGTCTTTAATTTAGTCCAAATAAAGGTCCTCTGCTATTTTCCTGTCTTCACTGGGGGGTTGGGACATATGCAGATGTTCTAAACATTGAGGTGGACATCTCTACTTTGTCCTCCCCTGCCCCACCCCACCCCGAAATCCATTCCTTGAGCTGTGTGTCACAGCCTCTGCAGCAGCTCCAGCTGTTGGCCAAACACCTAACTACTGACTGTCCTTTTCAGAACACCAACGTGCATCTGTCCCATTCACCTCACACAGTATCCTTGCCTCACCTCCCCCCCTACGCCTTCCTAAGTAAACAGTTCAGAGCCACTGAGTTCAAGGTCACCTGTCAATAAAGGCTGTCTCAAACAACTACTACGCCTATGCTGTTATTTTCAGTCCATAATGCCTCAGAAAAACATCAGCGAAAATAAATATTTCATGGTCTCACACCACACACTGATTGTCCACTGATCTGTATGTTTCAACATGACAGGTTGCAGCAACAGCTTCCAATGTAATGCTAATATGGCGGATTACAGATTCAAATAAAATCATTTTTCAAAAACAACAGGATGTTTGAGAAATTTACATGAACGAGAACACCAGGTCACTTTGGCTGTTCTGCTAGTTAATGGTAATCCATGTCCCCTCTTCTGTTGAGTATCATAACTCGCACTATGCCAGATTGTTGAATATAACAGGGGGAAGAGGGAAAACAAGAACATTAGGTAGACACTTAAATATAATAAGCGGTTTCAGTATGTGCTAGAACACAGTGGTGCTCAGTGTTTGGTGGAGATGCCAGAGTCTGGATGAGCAAATAGAAAGATTACCAGCTTTCCTGAAGTAACTGACAGATGACAGCGTACCATCAGAGGGACTGTAGTTGTCCACTCAGCTAGAAGGCATATTGTGTAACTGTGTGTAACATCCTCTATTTGAATCTGTCAGTGTGTCTCTATGTCATCCTCCTCTCCCTCAAACATCCTCTACTACTATACTATTGGATATGTAATGTGTAATGGAGAAGAAATAATATAGAAGAGTGCTGTGATTAAAGGGAAGACGGCCGAAGAGGTGAGGTTGAAAATAAAATAACCGCCTTACTGTTTTTTACGCCTTGAATAATTTAGGGAAAGGTCAGTCTCAGCCTGCTTATAAATGCAGCATCAGTGTGAGGTGTGACTTGTGTTTTGACAGACTGCCACACTCTGATAGTGTGTTGCCCTCGTCTCAGCACCGGAGTTCACATCATCTTCCTGAATTATCCATCGGGAGCACGTTTCGTTCATTTTTGGGCCCAATTATGCGGAAAACAACGGGGAGAAAAAAAAAATCACCTGTTTCTCTGCTGGACTGAACATAAAATATTCCTGAATTGCTGAGAGCAGCACCGAGGTCAGGTGGAGTTTCAGAAAGGCCGAGTAAAGTCAGGCAGTAACCCACAGTTTCCTCGCCAGTCTGTAATGGACGCTGTTTTGCTAGGAAGGACAGAGAGAGATAAAGAGAGCTTCAATGGGCCTGGCAAAGTAATGGGCCATACAGTTTATTTACATCAACGGGGAATCTGTGGAAGAAATGGACTATTAGTCAACTGTACAATGGGGAACAATTGTGTCATGTCTGCATCAAACTTGCCTGAGGCAGCAGCGTGTGTGTGTGTGTGTGTGTGTGTGTGTGTGTGTGTGTGTGTGTGTGTGTGTGTGTGTGTGTGTGTGTGTGTGTGTGCCAGCAGTGTGAAGTGCAGTTAGCAGTGATGCTAGCCAGGACTGGCGGTGCAGTGATAATGCCCGGGGAGAAGCTTCCCTCTGCCTCACTGGCTGCTCTATGAGCTAGTCGCTCCATTCTGCATTCAGAGGAAGTTGGATGCTGGTGGCAGCTCGGCTCTTATTTACTGCGTTACTCAAACGCCTCCTCTGATAGTGGCCATAACTATGAATGCAAATATGCCTCGAATTGCTCTTTGCGGTTATATTTGTAGGTTGAAGAAACAAACATTTCATTTCGTCTCCAAAGACTCGCCATTTGTGAGCATCACTGAAGGGCACTTGTGGCCAATCAATGGTATTTGTCTTAGCACGAGAGGCCTTTTCTCACTGAGCACGAGAGAAGATGGGCGGCCATGAAAGCTCCAAGTCCTGGAGGGGGTATATTCATATCACAGCTCGATGTTTAACTTGCCATCCCCCTCTACGCGAGCCCACAAGACAAGGAAATGAGCTGTGCATTTCCCCACACAGTGCCGCTGAATGTCCTAGTTAGAACCGTTTAATATTAATGGCGAGAAGAAAGGTGTTGCTACAAAATGATGCTCACAGTGTTTAAGCAGCTGATGCAGTGTTCTTAACCCACTGGGAGCTTAGTGGGCCATAGCTGACTCCTGGAAGGTTTCCAGATGGAATAATAGGGGCAAACTGTGTGATAGTAGGAGACCTGAGGAGGCTGTCCTCGTATTCCCTGTTGGTCCATTTGCTGCACTGTATGATTGGTTTCATCGCAGTTGAAGTAGCACAAAGGCCAGCAGGACCAGGTCAGAACTTCTGGTTTAAAAAATAAAAAAAAAGGGATGAGAAGAAGAAGAGAAAGGACACATAGAAAGCTTGGCTGCTGGGGAGGCAAGTTTTTATGTGTTTTATGTGTATTATGTTCATTCATTGCTGATTGATCTGTTTTCTTCCTGGGCAACACGCTGTGACAAACTGGTTTTATGTGAAATGAATGTGTTTGACACCCTGCAGTGTATCTCAACTTGCCTTTGAAGCTCTGGCTCTCAACAAACCACTGCTAAAGCAAAAGAAAAAAAATGTTGAACAACATCTTCCAGGCTCAGTGCACAAAAATGTAATTAGCGACACACTCATGCTGGAACCGTACTGTTTTTGTAAGGATTGTTGTTCTTGGTTCCTCTGCTTTAAAACGCCCAGAACATCAGAGACCGTGATTCCAAAAACAATCCAATTTGGTAAAGAATTCACATCTCAAACCTATTTGGGGAAAAACATACGCCATTTAGAACCAGATGGTGTTTCTGTAATAAGCTGCTCTAGATTTTGCCAAAAATGCCTGAAATAAGGCCAAGAATATTTTTTCCGCCAAATTCTTTGGCTCGGTGACAAATCCCGTGCCGTGATGGCTTTATTTTCTGTCATGATATCATTGTGCATCCTTTCTGTCAGCTAGCCGACTATTGGCCCTTTGTTCAGATGATCCAGGTTTAACCCCAGGCAGAGCAGGGACCTCCTGGATATCCCAGCGTTACAGCATTTCACAGCGTAACGTGGTGGAAATCCAAAACAGTTTGGCCTTGGTCCTAAATTTGAGAAAAAATTAACCAGTGACATGCAAACAGGAAGTGAGATGTCATGACTGTCAATAACTCCTAAATTAAGACATCCCGAAATATTAGAGACTGTGTGGCTCAGTACAAATCGATTACACGTTCGTCATCGTCTCAACCTTAATTGATTATGAATCTTGACTTATACATTTCTTTTTTGTTTCTACTTTTCTTTGATATTTGTATTTAAATTTAAAAAAAGAAATCATCAGGTACAAAGCCACTTGCATTGGAGACCCTTTATAATTGACAAAACAACACCATGCAAACCAATAGTAATTGAAAAAAATGACCATTTGAAAAAATAGAATAAAAAAATAAATCAATACGACAATTTAAACAAAAAAAAAACACACCAAAAAATGAAAAATACATAATAGTTATCAAAAGAAAGGACCCAAAGGTTACTGTTATGCAGGGCGACGTGATCAAACAACTGTACCACAACATTTCGTAGGGTTTTGGCAGTATCACGGCACTTCTTGATGTATCTAGTTTAGGTGTTGTATTTTGAATTGCCCGTTGAATGCATCACCACCAGGGGCTCATGGCATGACAGTACACAGGAAGTTCACATCATTCAGGAAATTAACAACAGTACACTGTTTCATTCAGCACATCGGCCAGCAGTAAGTTACTAAACAACTTTTACTCAAAATCTGTTCTATATGGTTTAATAAATTCAATCCATACTTTCCAGTGATTTTCACAAAGGGCTGTTTTGAGTCTGAGTTCAAAGGTTAATTTTCCCATAATAAAAATTTCATGCATCACATTAAACCAATCAGTTACAGTGGGTAGTTCTGGATTTAACCAATTTTTCATTATTACTTTTTTCAGGCAACCACAATTATTCTGAAAATGTATGCTTTGGAGAGGCCAAGGAGCTGTTGTGGTGTCCTTCACAAATATAGGACCTGAAAACTAAAATCAACCATAATATTTAATCCTTTATTTCTTTTTCTTAACTGACATTTAAACAAGTCCCATTGAGATCAACAACCTTTACTACAAGGGAGACCAAGCTAAGACAGCAGCATCAAAAGTTAAACACAAGCAACAGTAAGCAGGGGAAAGATAAACATTAATGCGTTGAAATATTAAAATACCTGAGTACAGTGTAAGTACAAACCAATCCATTGACCATTCTACTTATGTACTTATCTTGTTAGGGGCCGTGGGGCGGTTGAAGCCTATCCCAGCTGACATGGACGAGAGGCAGGGTGCACCCTGGACAGGTCGCCAGGCTATCACAGGGCTGACACATAGAGACAGACAACCATTCACACTCACATTCACACATACAGCCCCTTTAGAGTCACCAATAAACCTGCATGTCTTTGGACTGTGGGAGGAAGCTGGAGTACCTGGAGATAACCCACAGTGACACAGGGAAAACATGCAAGCTCCACACACCCTCGCATGGATTCAAATCCCCCACCTCAAGTTTGAACCAGGACCCTCTTGCTGTGAGGCGACAGTGCTTACCACTGTACCACATTGCTGCCCACTTCTTTGTCCACACTGAAATTCTTAAATACGTGATTCTGTTAGGCCCACTTCATGTAAACAAATCAGGTAAATATTAGCTGTGTGCTCGAGATGAGACTAGAGATGTCACCACTTAAGAGATGAATAAGTAGCCTACTTGCTGTTTTCCTACTTTCTAACATTAATGACTGGAACCACGTGTTATATTGTGATGTTTAATGTAAATGACAGACGATATAACCATCACCAAGTAACATTAGCCTAGCTTGTTGTGAGCAAGGGTCAGTTAGCTCACCTGAAGCATTTAGCTCCCTGGCGATCTCTCTGCAGCCAGCCTCCACCTTGTTTAGATTTTTGTAGTGAAAGTAAGAGGTTTTAATAAGATAATTTCTCATCTAAGCTTTATGAATCAGTCGTTCCTCATCCCTTGCGAAGCTTTCAAAGCAAGCGACAGATATAAATAGAAACAGGACTCCGACAAAAGTCCAGCTTACAATGGCAGCACTGCGTCACTTGCAGTGATTCAGGACACCTCTTTTGTTGGCTTCAAAAATGTTGCCATATCGGTGCAGTTTTTGTTCTCTGCTATGTCTTCCCCCGTCACCTGAAAAAACATGAAGTTTGTTGTAAACAAACACCACATATACAACTCTGCAGCCCCATCTCCTGAAATGCGAACTCTTAAATGTTGCCAACAACCTCCTCTGCTCACAACAGGTCAGACATTAGTTTCTCCAATTAGTCCATTTATAAACATAATATTATGATTGATGTAGACTACTTTTTAATTTGCCTAAACCTTAGTGATGAATGCTGCTTCAGCTGGAGTGCATACAATCAAACTGGTTTAAGCTCATACACCGGACCAGCAAAACTGGAAATCGACCAAACTCTAGTACAGGCTAATAGTACCTTTTTCAATACACCTACTAGAGATCTCATTACCATTCATTCCCATTCAGTGGGGGGCCGTGGCTTCAGCCAGGAGACCGTGATCATCTTTTTGGCCACTAAAAGGAGAATTCACAGTAATAATATCTGATTATTGTTTTCTAGATTTTCTGGCAATATGCCTAATAGAAAGTAAGATGGTTCTAATTTCACTTCTATGTTTAAACACTTTTTTAATCTCATTTTGTATGTCTTGCCAATATCCTGATAATTTTGGGCAGAATATATGTGTATTGTCTCCCACCAGGCCACAGCCCCTCCAGAAGGCATTTTTAAAAATCTCCTAAAACTGTTTACATGTGGATGAGAGGTCAAAACATAAAGGAAAATACCAGTTCTCAAAATATCTGTGTAAGTGTCTTAGTTCATTTTGTGCATTTGGAACAGACAATAGGACCACATCTAGTGATCTCAAACTGTACAGTCAGATCTCTGTGCAAACAACGTGCAAATGTATAATTCAGCATAGCGTTAGTTCAGGCAGGACACGATGTCAAGCTTAGGTCACATCCCAGCTACATCAGCTGATGTCAAACAACCCAATCTACTGATGGAGCAGCTGAATGATGAAGGGAGTCAGCTGATAGATCACATGATTCATTTCTATGCAACCAATTGGCGTATCTCATTCAGGGCGCCCTATTTAAACTGCTCTGGCCTGCCTACTGTTGCTGCTTCATCTGCAAGTCACTTTGCAAGCCGCCTCCACCCCAGCTCCTCCTTTTCATGCTGTGTCTGACTTATCAATGACATTTCTGTTTGTCATTGATGCTGCTCTGTTCTGTTCCCGGGAGGTCTTTCTGCTCTCCCCGCCTTAGGCTTTCTGTGTAGGCGCATGGAAGGGCAGAGAGGTTTGCTTTCTCTGCCTTAAGATTTTCCACGCAGGTAAATGGAAGGGCGAAGAGGTGTATGCCTTCCATGTAGGCGCATGGAAGCGGCTCTCTGCATAGGCCTGAGGAAAAGCAGAGGGGCCCAGAACAGAGCCATACCTCCAAATATAATACTGCAATTGAAAATAAATTTTTCTTTGACTAAAGTGTTCCTGACTGAAATTGGAGTTTACCCACAATGTCTTTATAATTAATTTCATTATATTCTTTCATATATTTGACCCAGTGATGATCTATATTATCACTGTTACCGTCCATTTTAATAACTCTTTGGCTGTGTCCACAGTCCCTCATAATTAACTCATCACATTATTTAACTAGTGCACTATACTTACCTTCCACTATATTATTTGAGTCCCTGTGAGTGAATTCTGAATGTGAAATGTACGCTGTTGATGAGTCAAAAGTGTGAGTGTCCACTACAGAGGAAGGACTGAAAGAGCAAACAAAGGAATGATTTCTGATCCAGGACATGACAGTATGTAACACATCTGACAGCAATGACCTGTAAATAGGACATGGAGGATAATCCCTTAATGTCATACAAATGGTATGGATTATATTTCCGGATGTGTGTCAGAGGACATTAAGATGTGCTCCAAGCTGTCACCATGAGGACAATGGTTGTACTGCAGCAACTGCACAGTAGCCATTATCTTGCAGATTTTACATTAATAATATTTGTGCGACCTGCTTTATTTTTGTACTACAGAAGTGGAATATGCACCAAATGGCTGATAGTAAAGTAAATACTAAATGTCAGAGTGATGAGACTTAATACAAATGTCTGCCAAGGCCTTTCAAGTGTGTCAAACCACTCTCAGTTGCTCTGTAAAAGTCAATGCTCACTTATGGCTATTATTACTATTTTTTTCTGTGTTTTGACAATGTGTTTTGTTTGTGCCTCTTTTCTATTCAGTGCCCTGATTCAGCGTGCAAGCAGGATCTGCTGGCCTACCTGCAAAGAATTGCCCTGTACTGTCATCAGCTCAACATTTGCAGCAAGGTGAAAGCTGAGGTTCAGAATCTGGGTGGAGAGCTCATCGTGTCTGGGGTAAGTCCATCAATACAGAGCAGTACACGGCCGGCTCCACTATCACTGATTCTCTAGATAGGCTTTTAGGTTCAAATCACCAGACTTGGTCAATTTAAGCAGATTTTTATGCTTGGCGCTGCGGGTGGAAGAACCTTTTAAGTTCAAGGTCACGACGAAGCTTGCGAGACAGGATGGAGGGTCATGCAGAATACGACTGATGCAATTATTTCAGACTGATTACCATCTAATAATACCAGAAAGATGCAGGCTTTTTTTCCATTTGTGTTTTTCATGCCTCATGAACCCTGTTATCACTGGTCAAACTAAAATCAGCCAATTATCCCATACTGCTTGCATTTCACATTTAACTTACCTAATAAATGTGCCTGATAGTCTCCATTTCAAAGCTTTCATTTTGATTTAAAAAATATATATATATATTTTTGACCAAAATGATCCTCATGATAATTCAAGTCTCCTTTCAACTCTTTTAGCAAAATATAACAAACCCACCTGAAGAGGAAACACTTTGTCATGTAAAAAGGATTTCGTCGTTTCATAAAGCTAATAAACACTCAAATAAAGAGAAAATTTTTCAATACATGTTTTCAAGCAGTGGGCAGTTGGAGATGTGAGACAGTTTTCCTTTGAAATTAAACTTTTCTTTAAAGACAGCTTATTGTGTAGCATCAAAACAATTATGTGGTGACCTGTAATTGGTTCTTAAATGTAATGACTTGTCTGTACTGATCAGTATGTATGCAGGTTTGTGTGTGTATGCCTGTGGACATGTATGTTATGTAGTTTGTTTTATGTGCAATTTTTGTTTTTGTTGTTATTGTTGTTAAAACCCCTTTATACAGAGAGATTTCGCTATAGAGCCACTTCAAAGTCATGCCCTTACGCCGCCTTTGCATTTTCACACAGAACCAAATGACGGTAAAGTGACTCCAGTGTGTAATTTTAGAAAGCGTGCTGGCATAGCGGAAACAAAAGAGGCGTGAGATGTACCACAACAGCATCAGCCTCTAGTATGACACATTAAAAAAAAAAAAGAACAATGGCATAACGTAACAGTTATTTACCGTTCCTGTTAAATGGCCACCTTTCTCGTTCTTTTGTCAGAAGGTAAGGAGCTCCTAGACCTCATTGTCTTTTCAAAATTGCGGACATTTTCAGCCACTGATATTCTTCTCTGAGTTAGCTGCTAACTGCTATCAGCTACTTTTTAAATCTCCTGACAGTGGGTTGCATGCATAACACGACAAAACATCACACCCATGCAGCCCATGATCCCGTTCTGCCGTCCTCATCGCCAGTTACGTTGTAGAATAAAGAGACTCAAAACACACAGGACAGATTACTCGCGAGAAAAGCCAACAAATTAGTATTTAGTGATCATTTATTGTGTCTGACAAACAAGCAGTATCAGTTGACACACCTACAACTTTCCAATACAAATGAAAAGATGTTTCCTGTCACTTAAGCTGCTGTTTTCCTGTTATTCAATCATCAGCTCAGAGAACAATTGCTTCTCCTCACACCTCAAATTTGGCCAGAAACATGTCAGATCATTTAGCTGAAGTCAAAGTTCTTCCAGTCCAGCCACTACTACATGTAAACAGCATATGAAGGGCTAAATTTTAGTCCTAGTTTTAAGACCTTGCTGACCAGTAATAGGTTGTTCCCTTCAATGAGGTAAAAACTAAAAACTGAGGTTAAAAATAAAAGTCTACCGCTTCCTTAAAGAAATAAACCAGTGCATAGTGTGAATTGCACCAGTCAAACAAAAAAGACTGGACACCATCTGGAAATAGGCTCCAAAGTGCTTATTTCGCTACTGGTAATTTTTGCAATCTTTTGGTGAATGAAAATGACAAAACAGACACACAGCACACCCCAACACAAACGTTTCTCTGTTTTCTAGGCTGTTTTCCAGCCATCATTATCTCGAACAAGCTAAAGATGTTGCCCAGCAATTGTTAGGTTGAACAAGCTTACTTACGGTAATAAAATAAGTGTTACATACTCTGGAGTTTCCCGACAGGGTCCAATTCTTTCTTTGACTGCTGCAGTCCGCAGTGGGCTTTCTTTCTGCCTTTCTTTATTTCTTACATCATGTTTGTACCTTGTTGAAGGGAACAACCTACCTTTGAGCCCTCAAATGTCCAATCCTATGTGTTTTGAGTCTCTTTATTCTACAACACAGCAAGGTCCTAAGACAGTTTTCAGCAATTCCTAAAGTGTTTATTTCAGTTCAGCAGGACTGAAGTGCAGCGATTCATATACTGTTTTTATTCAGAAGTTGCTGGACCTGAAGTCCAAGTGGAACAACACTGTTTCATAGCAACCTAAAGACTCCTTGAAATGGTCACACCCTAGTCACACATGTGATAGAGACTAGATAATCATGTCACATCATTAGGGTGAGCTAAAAACAATCAAGAGGCCTTCCACATATCAAACTAAACAAACAGTGACAGGAGCTAATCAAATTACCTCAAAACCAATGACAACAGTCACTATATCTCATACCAGATTCCAGATTTACATGTTATTTCTTAGTTGGGTTATACTTAAAAATGTTCAAATGCATAAGTATTGACAAGATTTCTAATAGATAAATATCAAAAGTTAAGATATCAGCTCTAAATGAAATCATGAACAACTTTATCCAATAAGCAGAGGTATATTTTAGAAAACATTTCAAGTCATAGTCTATATTCAGTCCACGAGGTGACAGGGGACTCAGATGGTGGATAAAATACTAATCCCTCCTGGAAAGTAAAACATCTAGATTACCTCCTCTTGGGGGAAGTGTTACCTTCTCAATCCCTACTTTTAAGTCTACTGCCAGTGATCAGCACATAAGTACAGCCCTCTGTGTGCATTACTTTTCTATATCAGATACTGATATTATCAAACTGATCAGGTATAAAGTATATTTTCATTTAATGTATATAGCACAAAAGCACACAGCTTTGCCGTAGAGGGCTTTTACATTCTCACCAGCATAAAATATCCTTAGACCTCAAGTCAGATAAGGAAAAACTCCACAAAACAAACTCTTTAGCAGTCAGGAAATAAAGGAAGAAACCTCCGGAGGAACAACAGAGAGGGGATGCCTCTTCCAGGACAGACAGAAATGTAGTAGAGTAGACTGATCCACTCAGTGTTAGAGCTGCAGTTGGTAACTTTTATAAAAGATAATGTTTTGTCTATTTTTTCCAAAACTGTCACTATGTTCCCACAGCACTAAATGAGACAAAAAAATATGTGAAAAAAATCATACCTCTCCACCTACTCTATTGCCTTGTTGCATTTCTGGTGGTATAACTGTATATGAATGAAAACAACAAATCAGAGCTGGGGAGTCTCTAAAGCCCAGTTAAGACCAAAGATTCGCAACACGACGAGTTGAAACAGGCAACTACTTGCAATGCGCCGTTCTGCAACGTTCTAAAATCTGCCAGTTTACACCAGTGCAACTAGATGAGATGGGGTATCATCGCTATGCAACAAGTCTCTGTACTTCTCTTCTGGTTTGAAGCTTTTCAGGCTTATTTTGTGGCTGAGTATAATTTGTAGCTTCTCCAAATATGAATGAGGATAGTGATAGTGAGATACTGGCTACAACTGCATTTGTAGTAGTGATGAAACGGCGAGAAACAGAAACAAAACAAGCATCGGCAGCAGTCGAAGACGCGGTCTGCGGTCATTTTGACTGGCTGTAGAAACAGGTAACGTGCTTTACAATCTAAAACCAGCTGCCGGCGATTTAACCAGAAGAGTTGCAGGTGACATCATCAGCCGGCTTGAGTTGAGCTCAGACGGCCAGTTCACACCACTGCAACTTTTCTCTGCAACGTTCTAAAACGGTTTTGTCTCGTCCCAAATCTTTGGTCTGAACTTGGCTTTACGCAGCTGTCAGTCATGTCAGTCACTGCTCATGAGCTGCGGTCAAACTGTCAATCAAGACTCTGTAACTGCATTGCCTATTTCTCACATCAAATAGTTTCAGAAACATATTTCAGTGTACTGTTAAGCTGTAAAATGAGAAAGTTTGTGACTCGGCTGCCATGTTGGGAACAGTCAAGCTAAAATCTAAGCACCACCCATTAGCCAGAGCAACCCTTTCATTTTACAGCTAAACAGTACACTAAAATATGTCACTGAAAACATCTGAGGTGAGAAATAGGCAATGCAGTCATATAATCCTAATTCATACTTGATCAGCGCTGCCTAGTTTGACGGTTTTACCACAGTTCACAAGCCGTAATCGACATGATTGACAGCTGTGTTAGAGACTCCTCGGCTCTGATTGGTTGTTTCTTGGTAAGCCGTGGTAGATTCTATCAAATGCCATTTGAAGCAGAATGAAGAGGAGGAGGAACATGACGTTTTTCACAAATTACCTGTCTCGTGTACTTCTTCTGAAAAACAGTGATAGTTTCAGCAAATATGAGTTAGTTATTATCATAAAAGTCACCAACTGTAGCTTAAGATATGTGATTTTCTATCAGGAGAGGAAAAAGTGGAATTGGTGCATTCCTACTGTTTGTTTGTAAAGAACTCACTTATTAACTGCCTTAGTACGATTTCGCCCTCTAATTAAAATCAGACTTGACTTTTATCTCTGCCTAAGACTTCTTTGTATCTTGTGTTGATAGAGTTCTTCATGATTCCTTAGAATTCTATGATAGTTTGTCTCACATGAGATATATGCGAGCCCTGCTGAGATTTTAACCTTTTCATGGTGGCCAGCTGGAGTCCACACTCATTAAAACTAAGCAGTTGACTCGTCTCAGTGTGGGGTAGGAGGAGGCCCACTGGCCGCCGACCCTTAAATGTCAGCCAAACAAAACAGACGGAGACAGAGGTACACCTGACCCCTGCCTCTGCTAATTAAGAACTGCTAAAATAAGATGTCACATAGCGAGGGTCATGTTTTTATACTGCTTAATTATCAGCTGAGGCACAGACCTCCTAGGTACCGGATGTAACTAATATGTCTGAATGTTCTTGTTGAGTGCATGGGCATTGTTGCACTTTTTCCTCTTTCCAGACACATTAACTTTTTTTGACTTGACCCTTATTGTTTCTCTCCAACTTTCTTTGCCCCCCCTGTAGCTTGATAGTGCCACCTCCCTGATCCAGGCAGCCAAGAACCTAATGAACGCAGTGGTGCTGACAGTAAAGGCATCTTATGTAGCCTCCACCAAGTACCAGAAGGTGTACGGAACAGCGGCCGTTAACTCGCCCGTGGTGTCTTGGCGTATGAAGGCCCCCGAGAAGAAGCCTCTGGTAAAAAGGGAGAAGCCCGAGGAGTGCCAGACGCGTGTGCGACGAGGCTCCCAGAAGAAACACATCTCCCCCGTCCAGGCCCTCAGCGAATTCAAGGCCATGGACTCCTTCTAAGAAAGAAAAAAATAAATAAGTAAAAGAAGAAAGAAAGAAAGAAAGTCATGCTTACCCAAGAAAAACAACAAAACATGACGGCAACAAGTTGAAGAAAAAGTCCCTTTTTACATTGTGTTAACCCACCTGTTTGCCCTGTGTGTGCTTGGTGACACCTCAGGAGGACTACAGTACATATTAAACTGCCACACTACGGCTCCTGTGAACACTGTGGGCCTCGCGGCTCGCAGGCAGCCAGCACACACCCAACACTATTTATCAAACTTAATGTAGCTTAATATGTGAGAGCCAAAATGTGACACAAACACACGTACTTTTGAAAAATATGGGAGTTTAAAAAAAAACTAAAAAAAACACATATCAGAGAAGGAGGAGTGGCATTTTAAAAAATTGTGGCAGTTGATATTCTAGCTATATCTTTAACGTGCTACTGACTGGCTGCTTGTATACACATTTAAACTGTCTGAATGGGATCCTGAATGGTTCAGTAGAGGAGTTATTCTAAAGGGAATATGTCGCTGTTGGTATGCTCCCTCTTGATATATATTTTTTTTTCAATTTGAATGTAACCTGTAGTGCTAGGAATAATTTATGTTAAAGAAAAACCCGGAAGTGTCGGCATCCAAGTAGTTTCCTTGTTCCTGATGATTATGATAATAATAATCCATATGGTGTTTTTTTCCAAAGCACACTTATGGTCTATTGTATTGCCTTTTTAAATTCAATTTATTTAATTATTACATCACTAACTATGATGACCTTGATTGGAAGTTGTGTAGCGTATAAATATAGACAGAGAGGTTTGACTAGCTGTGGTTTGCTCAGAGAATAGAAATCCCTGCATACAGTACCTTTATATTCACCCTTCTCTAATAAATCCCTCAACTTGACCCTTCGAGGTTTCACGCGTGTTTTTTACCGTCACATTTTGCAGCACTCTGCAGAAGCCACCGATCTGTGAGCGAGCGTTACAGCAGTGATGTATTTTATTAATCTTAGGGATCTAATATTATTATTTGAGACTGCACACATAAGACCTGCACATAAGGAGATTACAGAGGAGAAAAAGAAATCTATTAGAGTTAAAAGCTTACACGAATAGGCATATTGATTCAGGGTCACAGGTCGAGCCCTATTTCTTCACCATGACTTGAGATAATTGGTCTTAGGTCAGCACTGTTTCTGCTACCTTTGTGATATTTTACCAGGTCCTTCACTCAAACATTCTACCAAGCTCGCCCGACTAAAACACAGGTTCATTTTAGGGATACGCCAATTGTGAAATTCCTTGTCAACATCAATGCCAATGTTTAAAATGCTAATGTTTTACCAATACTGATGCTTTTTTTGTTGCTGTTTGTTTAGTTTTTCTTATTTATCCTTGTTTGGCAGGGAAACAAAGAAATCCTCACTATGGAAAATATTTCAACTGTTTGAATTACTTCAGTCCTACATAACATTTTGGAAAAACAACTGTCACTATATCCTTCTCTCACATGAAGAAGAACTTAAAAAGTCTTCAAAAGCCTTTTTACAATGCAAGATATAATCACAATCCCCTCTTTAAAATCTGTCTAATATTGCTGTGAAAACAGCAACAACTTTAGTTTCTTGCCAAGGACTTAATTTTACAACAAACATTTGACAGGCTGCTCTCATGCACTTTGTACACTGTCCTACAAATGTGTATATATCCCACGTAATAATGAGCCAGTAATTAGTGTATCATCCGCATATTTTGGTACGCTACAATTACATGACCAGTGTGCTGACAAGAGTAAAGGAACTGGTCCTGAGGGGTCCTTGTTAGAAGGCAGGGTGGGATGGTGGATGGGTCACAAGACACAGGACTTAAGGGACGAGTGTTTGGAACCTTGTGAACTTTGAGTCATTATAAGGTATGTGAACGGCATGTTTCTAATCCTAAACATAACCACAGTTACGTTAATTAAGTAAATCTATCTATATGGTTCCTGGTTCAAACCCAGGGTGTGAGGGTTCAAACTTTGGGTGAGGGAACTCTTCTGTACGGAATTTTCATGTTCTCCGCTCTCCACTCTCAGCATGGCTTTCCTCCAGGTACTCCAGCTTATGTGTCAGCCCTGTGATAGTCTGGTAACCAAGATGTACCCCACCTGTTGCCCAATGTCAGCTGGGATAGGCTCCAGCTCCCCTGCAGCCCCCAACAGGATAAGTGGTTACAGAAAAGAATGAATGGATGGATCATGTGTAGGATATCATACAAACCGTTGTATGAGGCTTTGCTTTTTACTGAATAGCAGTCATCATAGAATGTATCATAATGTGTCCATTTATTGCTGTTAGTTCTGGCCACCGTCTACTAACAGCTGAAGTTAACTAGCTCCTCTCCTGCTGATTTCAACAAGAATTTGTTGTTCACCATGAAGCATCATTAGAGAAAACAGGGGGGTGTTCCCTGATGCGTCAATAGTACGTTTACTGCAAGGTTACATCCCAAAGATGTCCTGGGGAAGATCGCTGTTCATCCAAAATATGTTTTTTATCGTCCCTGTGAAGATGGGACAGAATTAGTCTCGAGCCCCTGTATGAGCCTGCGCAAAATTGATGTACAGAATGGAAAAACATCAGCCACTGCCATCAGTAAAGGTCCTCTTATTTGTCGATAGGCTGATGGCAGTCAATAAGGTGAATATTGGCCAATACCAAAGTTGGTGCGATAACAAGCTTTGTGGCTCTAGGGACTGCAGTGTTGGGCAATCTGTCTGTAGGACCACCACTGTGGTCCAGACTGATATATCTCATTAACTATCAGATTGATTGGTTTGAATTTTTGTACAGACATTTATGGTCTGTGTATGAATCCTTTTTATTTATCACCACCAGCAGGTTTAGAGTTTACACCTATCCAGTGAAATATGTCAACATCTACCTAAGGGATTTGCACGAAATTTGATACAGACTTTAATGGTATATCCTAATAAGTTTGGTGATCACCTGACTCTAACTGTTTTTGGTGTAGTGTCTCAACAGCTGTTGGATGGATTGCCATTACATGTGGTACACACGCTCAAGCTCCCTTGAAATGAATCGTAAAAACTAAGTTGATTCTATCCAGCGCCATCAAACATCAGCGTGTTAGCGCTGTCATTGTGTGTTATCATGTTGACATTTCACTCAACTCCTAGCCTTGTTATTATATTTCTTTGAAATGCAGTTTGTCTGTCAGATCGCCATCCATCTAACGAACAGTTAAAGCTGTTTCTATTGCTCATGGTCTCAAAGTTAACTGCTGACTCCATGTCAGGTATATAAGCCAGTATTGACCACTGAAGTCCCTGTCAATCTCTCTTAAGCCCGCCGAGGTGTTGGAGGAAAGAAAAGAGGGATGGGGAAAGAGACATCTGACACATCGCCAGTCAGCAGGGCAAGAAAACCCCAGAATGCTTTGGGCTCTGAATGTAAAAGCTTGAGATCTCTAAAGGCAAGGGAAAATCATTGTGGATAGTACAAATGTGAAGTTTGTATAGCTCCTCTGGTCCTTGGGAAACCACAGAGACCTGACTGCAACCTCCCTTCATGCCGAGTGATTCCAGTGAATTAGTTCATTTTAAGAGACAGTACAATGCATTCCTTTTAGAGAGCGGCTCTATCAAGCCCCTACAGGCACACCCTGCCATTAAAAAAGGGAGAGTAAATCAATTGATTGCTTAACACGACCTTGATCCCTCGTGAATCAAATCAAAAGCATCGACAAGCATAATTGTCCCCGTAATGGCTCATGGGACACTAGTTTAGATAATTCAGCAGTTTCGACATTGATAATGAATAAGGGCCTTTATGTATCCACATTGTACCGCTAATGGCCATTAAAGGCAACATGCATCAAGCATCCGTGCATCGCCAAAGTACCCTGTGTTTAGGAAACAGGTCCCCGGGAGAGGAGTTGTAACACGGTCCAGTTAATGGAGGGATTAATTCCTGACTGTGGCGCTGTCTAACTGGAATAATCCCTGTGTTTATCCATCGCTACCATCCAAATAAAACATGACATGATGGCTGACAGCCTGTTCTCTTTGAAAATTAAAGAGAAATAATTAAAAAGAAATAGTGATGGTAGCAGAAATGCCACTGCAGTGTAGGATATTGGTACTTTGATTTCAGAGATGTCTTCATGGGCTGTGCTGTATTAAAAGGATTAAAACAGAGTTTTAATCGAGTTAAACAAACCTCCCTCCAACTATAAAAATAGACAGAGAGGAAAATGACTTAAAAATCCCAGAGGCAGAGTGGTGATGAACAGCGTACAACCAGCTGCTGCAATATGGTTTTTGGCTTTGGATCTCTGGTGTCAGATGCCCTCTGACACTGAACACACTGGAGACTCTGCCATCTGCACAGATGGACATCAGTGCTGTAAAGGGACCTCTTACACGACTGCAGTTGTTTCATCATGCAACGCACAAATTTAATCTGGAAAATGTGGACTCGGATCATCTTTGACCTAATGTCATAGTTAACTTACCTTTTCAAAGGTTAAAGACCAGAGAGGTTGTTAAGTGAATAGAGACATTATGTTTGGAGAGACATCTGCAGTGTCCTTGGCTCTAAATGAGGTTCGGCAAAGGCACAGATTTTCGGTTTAATTTGGATCCCCCATGAGCAAAAATATTTGTGATACAATGCAATAAATATTTTGCAGTGGAGGGATAATTTCAGCTTGAAACCCTTGACACATTACTACTACAAATTCATTGCAGTCAGTAAGGGGGAGATATGAAATTAAACCTCAGGCGTTGCCTTCTTTATTTATCTATACTTTTAGCTCTTTAGATGTTCTTCCAGGAAAGGGTCAAACCTGTTTCTAATTCTAATTTTCTCAAGCAAGCCGACAGCTGGGGCGAGTCCAGAAATTTCATGATCTCTTCTGAATGCTGGGGAAATGCTTTGCAAAAGTCTGGGTAACACACACACACACACACACCGGACTCTCCTTTTTCCTGTAATTCTTTTTGCATGCTTCCTTCAGCTCAAACTCAACTCCTTGAATGGTCTGAGGAGGTCAAGTGGCCATGGCATTTCAGTGTGGCTGCCCAGATTCAGACTCCTCTGCCCGACTCATTCTGTGTTTTCAATCTGAAAATTCAGACTGGGAGGATGTAAATGGTTTTTGGAGGTACAGCACATGATTAAAGCAAAAATGTGATCCTGGTAGACAGTCGATAATCCGTCCGTTCCCCCCGCACAATGTCTCAATCTCTCAGAGAGTATAAAAAAAGGTCCCACTCACAGCTAAGGAAAGTGTTTAGGCCCGGTCACAGTGACACAGCAATATTCGTCCTCACATCTTTGAAAATATTTAAATAAATTCAGTGACTTGTAGGGATCATGGTGAATTAGCCATGATTACACCAGCCTTCCAAGAACATCCTAGTGCTAGTCAGTCACAATGGCTCCCAGCCTGCTTTCAATCCCATGTTTGATACAGACACTTTGTCACGCCTCTCGGCCTCTGACACCGACACAAGGCTCCCTTTAACGTCTGTATGAGATGCACTGAGCCTTCAACTAACTCCAATGTATACCCATCTGCAGAAGAAATAGACACTTTGAGCAACTATTATACATAGTGACAAAATCCACATGGAGGGTGTTCAGGTAGGTCAAACAAACCCAGGACTTTCACCCAGGAGACTGTTGTTTGTGTCCTATGCAAAACCAAAACTCAACCTTGACTTGTTTTGACATAATGTAACATAAGTTACATAGCTACACTGGGTAGTTTCATCATGTCACATTAGGCATTTGCACCAAGTTACAACCAAGTTAGTGATGTAGACAATAAACATGGCACCACTCGAGGAGGTTAGGATATTGTTCATTCTAAAATCACATGGATCACTGCAGGAAAAGCATCAGCGGTGCCATCGTAGGTAAGTATCAAACACATCATGAGAGTATGTTTCTCTCATTCCGCCAACACTGCCCCTACTGTTCATGTTAGTATCAAGTCTTGCAGAAGGCTGGCCTTGATTTCTGAGGATGTGTGTCAGTTTACACTTGTTTCATGTGTTGTCTCTTTGAAAAATACACTCCCATTTTGACTGGAAATGTAGAGTTTCTGCTTGTCACATGCATACAGTGTTTTTCAAAAGAAACTTACAATGAAGGTAAAACACCTTGTTTTTTTTAAGTTTAGGCAACAAAAGCACATGGTTAGGCTTAGAAGAAACATCATGGCTTGGCTTAAAATAACTATGATTGATACTGATGTCATGTAACATCATGGGACGTACTGTACGTCACTACAGTAGCATGCTACATAGTGCATATATACCGCCACAAAACGTGCCCGTGTGCGTTGCTATCGTAAGCCAAGATCACTGATGGAAATGAGAATGGGCTAAGGGCACACATCATGTGCACATGAACACATGGATGACAGATTTGTTCTAACCGTAACCAAGCATAGCTTTGTTGCCTGAACTTGACTGCAAGCAATTCAGAACGTAAACCATGTGTTACAACATGTTTCAGCTCATACAAACACTCATGGGTACCTTTTGCGTTGGTTTCAGACCCTAAGGGAGCATTATTATAAAGAGTCTGTATTTGACAATTTGGGAATGAGAACAGATGTATGTTCTCCTTTCTGTACTGTGCTGTTTACCTAAACCTGGCATTTTGTTCTTAGGATTGCACATAATTTTATTTGATAAAAGGACATTAAGGGGACACCACTGTTAGGTTCGTCACTGACAGCTGACAGTCAGTGACGAACTAAGCGAGCTAATCTAGCAAGCTTGTTAGTTTGGTTCACAGTTAATTCAAAAGACGTATTATAACCCAGACTTCTGTCTCCTAACTGTCTGCAAACCTCTCATCGGGAGTCATTAGTATTCTGACAGAGGAGAGTTGAATAAAAGAAGATAGTTCAACAAAGCTAAACAAGCCGAGATTCCATTGAAATGTTCATCATGTTCAGACCTCAAGTCTGACACTGAGAAATGAAAAGCTAATTCTCCAGGTCTTTAAGATCTTGTATGCTTTGTCTTTCTGCTGTAATTGATTTTGTGCTGATTGATGTTCACTATGTAGGCTATATAATTAAAAAAGTCTCTGTTGTTTTTATTAGATTGACGATGCAGCATATTAAAACACAATGGAAATGACAGACAAACTGCATTATTCTTTTACTATTTACAAAACAATCAGCATCCACATCTTTATGTGCACACACCATACAGCACCTCAGATTTGCACACTGTGATGTTCTCCTAGCAGACAGAGTCCCACTTTAAATTCTGCCCTAATATGGACATATTCATAAAAAATACTTACACCTTTTATTTTTGCATAGAAATCATGCCTTTTCACAAATACTGTGGATTCTTCAGTTTGAGCCTTTCATAGTGTTTTGTTGCTGGTAGGAGCAGGGTGCTGGCGACTGTCTGCCTGTTCTGCAAAATAACAGATTTCATCAAAGCCACTTCTTGAAAATTCTCTCTTTGTGAAAAATCTGTGTGACTTGAGTTCGGTTGGGGAAGGATTGAGTTTATGGCACATAATATATTGTTAGGTTGAGGCAACTAAATCAGTGGGTTAAGATGAAGTGCTTTTTTGTTTTTTTTAAATATTAACTTTAAAGAAACAGTGTGTAGGATTTAGTGGCATCTAGTGGTGAGGACTGCAGACTGCACCCAGCTGAAACATCTCCCATGTGCTAAGCCAACACGTTCTCATCCCAAGTCGTCGCACATCACCGCTTTGTCAGTGGACTTTCACATCTACACATTACATGCTAGGTGTCCTCCGCTTTCTTTTGTCCTCCAACAACTAATGCACGTAGTTGGCATTAGGCAACAGAAGCACGTGGTTAGGTTCAGGATAAAAGAACAGGGTTTGGCTTTATAATGTTATGGGATGCAAACACTGCTCTCCCAAGTGAAAGTTGCTGTTTGTTGGATCCATCCACAATCCTTCCACCCACCCTACTCTGACTTTCGCTGCCTTAACTTTCATTCTTGTCCTGCAGCGTTTCACCCTTAAGCTGCCGAGTGCTCTTAAACTATAATGGCGACCAGCTGCATATCATGCCAATGTTAAAGGATGGCTTTTTTGTCAGTGTCTGATGCTGGAGGTTACTGCCAGAGCACTGGACTTTGAAAACTTTGTGGTGAGACCACGCTGGCTGGGATGTCAACAAAAGCATGTTAGGTTTCGGAAAAAAAACATTAAGGTTTGGCTCTGTAGTCATGTGGGAGGCGTACACCAGGCTTTCTGGAGAAATTCCAGGGTTTGTTGGGCCCATCCACCACCCCTCCTGCCCATCCTGCAGGGACTTTCCAGCTTCTTTTATTACATTGTCACCAGCAAGATTTCAAACCGACGTTGTCCAGCAGCATAACATGTGCTATCTAGCCGCATTATGAAGTGACGCCACCTGTCCACGTATCATACTGCCACAACAGGTGCCATCTGGCCGACTAGTGACATAGATAGCGAAAGGTTCCCTCCAGTCACATGCCTAACTGACACCATCCAGCAGCGTACCATACTGCCGCAAAAGAGGGCTTTGGATCACTGACAAAGCTGCAATATTTCATGACTTAAGAATGAGAACGAGCTGGCTAAGCACAAACTACCGGTTAGGATTCCTTCAGTGTTCATCGTTCAGTGTCGAAGAAAGCACTTTCACATTACAAATCAGTGTTTATCCAATGTTGGTCGGCTCGTAGCGGAGGGGCGCAGGCGGCCCTATTTAGAGCCAGTGTTCAGTTTGTCCGTTCTGGGCTATTGTAGAAACATGGCAGTGCAACATGGCGGACTCTGTGGATGATCTGCTCTGTATGTAGACACAAACAGCTCATTCTAAGGTAACAAAAACACTACGATTCTTATTTTCAGTAAATATACACTAAACATACTTGTTATATTATATATCTGCCATTTTATCCCCGTAAAATCTACACACTGGACCTTTAGGTGCTGCATCGTGACAGAAGGCACCTGCAGTTGCAGTCTCCTAAGTAAGTAAGTAAGTAAGTAAGTAAGATAATACATCTGTACATGACCATCCACCACACCAACCTCCACATTCTGATCCCCACTACTTCCCTCATCAGCACGGGACTTATATTATCCAATATCAATATAATACTCAGGTATACTGTGCTGTGTATACCGTATAGACGCCCAGATACCTGAAAGATAACATCAGATTTCTCTTGTTAGTTTAGAAATACATCCCAAGGTCTTTCATGTTATTAGCATTGTTGTTCCAGACATTTCACCATGAGCCAACTACTGTAACACTGCACCACTTTCTACAAGTCCTCCTACATATCTCCACAGATCCATTCCATAATAAAGGAGATGTCAGAGAAGTGCCGGAAGTTATGTCTGAAATCTGATGTGTCGACAGTGAACAAAAACTTGATTTGCACAAAGCCTCTTAGCCATGTTTAAAAAAGCTGTATATTATCTGATTTTACATTTGGGTCTGGTATGCAAACTAAAGCGAGTCCATAGAGTCTATCTCCAGAGTTCCGAGGCCCTGCAGCACCAGCCTCCAAAAAAGTTTTTATAATGTCCTTGGATATGTTGAACAGCCACAGGAAAAGCAGTAGGAGCTGGTACATGTTCTGTGCACTCTGGATGCTGTCAGAGGACGCTGCTTTGCTCGGGCAGAACCTCCCCAATTACCTTCTCACCTGGATGGCAGTGATGGACAGTCTGCTTGGTGGGGGGAGGGGGGCAGGGGCCACAGTGCTGTCTCCAGGTGTAATGAACAGTGTAAGAGTGTGGAAGGGGACCAGGGCCACAGTGTTGTGTTGACCTTTAGAGTGATGGACAGTTTGGGGATGGGGGGCTGTTATTTTGTCAGTTTCATTCTTGTCAGTGAAGGAGGAGGGTAAGAGATGGGCAGTGTGAGTGAGGGGTACGAAGCCATAAGTGGCGTCCCATTAGGGCTGTTGGTGGAGGTGGGCTGCGATCCCTGGCCTTGAGTCTTCCTGTCACACCTTTTAAAAAACAGGTTTAAAGGAGGTTGACAGTTCTGCAACATTAGAGTGCATGTGGGGTGTTTTGGATTGCCCCTTGCAGAGATGAAATGAATAACTTTTTCACTTGTTTTTTAATGCAGTATCAAGTTAACATTATTATATGAGGGTGTTCCGACTTACAGATGAATTGCAAAAATGTGGCGGATAAATCTATCTTGGTTCAATCGAGGGTTAAAGAGTCTACTTCCTTTATTTCTGTGTGCACCTTTTTTGAATGACATTTCAATATCTCCCTCTGTTTCAGCATTTAGGCAGTTTATTGTATCACTGATGACTCACAGGAGGAATGAGACGACATACAATTTGCTCTTGGCAGGCTTTAGTGGGGGTGGATGGGCAACACATTCTCACTCCGATCTCGTCACATATTGATGTCTGGTCATGGACTTGCGTAGGTTGTTGATGTGTTGGGACGTCATGTTAAGTTATGCCTATTACCTGCATTGTCTTCTCTCAAAATACACTTCCATTTTCAAAGGAAATTTACAGTTTACATACAGTCTCTTTCAAAATACCACGCAAACAACTAACACGTGGTTGGGTATAGGCAACAGTAACACATGATTAGGTTTAGGAAAAAGAACACAGTTTGGCTTTATAATCTTTTGGGACGTGACACTGCTCTCTCAGGTGAAAGTCAGAGCTTGTTGGACCCATCCATCACACCTCCCACCCATCCAACTTGGACTGCCGCTGCCTTTTGTTCTTGTCCCGCGCCCTCACTGAACAGCGTTAAATGACAACGGTGACTGGCCGCGTATCATGCTGACGTTAAAGGACTGCTTGTTTCGTCAGTGTCTGATGTCGTAAGTCACTGCCCAAGTGCTGGATTTCAATGACTTTGGAGTCCATACAGTCTCTTCTAAAATAAATGCACTATGTTGGTACAACACCACAAATTAATGTTGTTTTTTTTCCTTCAGTAAGGAAACATACATTTTGCCAACACACACACACGTGGTTGGGTTGAAGACAAAAAACAGCATTTGGCTTTACATACATACAGGAAGCGAACACCAGCCTCACAGGTGAAAGTCAGTGCTTGATGGACCCATCCACTACCCCGCCCATCCACCCTGCTTGGACTCCTGCTGCCTACTGCGTTTCCCCCTGACACTGCCGGGTACCGTTAAACAATAACAGCGACCGGCCAACGTGAAAGAGCAGCTTTTTCGTTGGTGTCTGACGCCTGAAGTCACAGACCAAGCGCCTGATTTCGATGACTTCAGAGTGAGATCGAGTTGGGATGGGTCCAACAAAAACAAATACCATACTTGGACCCAGGAGTGCAGTGACTGAGACCAACAAACAACATCAGTTGCAGCATTTGTGCCTTTGAAAGCTTGGTGTTTTGTAGCAACAGCCACAGTCTTTTCCTAATTATAGCCAAAACGTTTTGTTCCCTAAATGTAACTGCTAACCCCTTCTAACTGCTGTGTTCATGCCATTTAAAGTCCAGAGGTTTTTAGTGACTTCTATAATCTTTTTCTAACAATACCTAAGTGGTTTTGTTGCCTAACTGTAACCACAGACCCCTTCTGCACCAAGATACAACACAAAAGGCTGCCCACAGCGACAATTTAGTAATGCCAGGGCTTCTGCCCAAACAGCCAAACATGATGCATTGATGAGATCACATTTGATTTGATCATAAACAGTGATAAAACACATTCATAACACTGTAAGTTGATGGTGGTTAATTTCCATTATCAGGATGATTGTGAATATGGTGTCCAGCAGCACTGACAGAGACCCCAGGGCAACCAACGATTAAAGAGACTCTGAATTAATAGGCTGCATATGCATCAATTTCAAAACAAGCATTGGCATATTTTACATCAAAAGCCATTATGCTATTTCAAAGAGTTCACAAGCCTGTCTTTTTAAGATTGTTTTCTACTAAAGAGGATGTTCAACACAAAGAGATGTGCGTCCTATCTGTGACGCAATAAAAGTTAAAGAGATTACAATATGTTTTAGTACTGTTTTAGGAGTTGTAAGCATATTATTATCCAGATGATTTCATGAATCACAATTATTTTGCCAAGGAAAATAACGACATGAATTGTTTATATTGTCCTATCCCTGCTCTTTGCAATGAGCAGTTTTCAGCCTAACTGTTTCCCCCTGTTATTCCTGGTCAGCCACAGATGTTCACATCAGCAGCAGATCTCCAGGAAACGCAGCAGTGAGCTCAGATCAAAGGTTTGATCAGTGGATAAGTTTGCCACTTCAATCATCCGAAGTGCATTCACCCCTAAAGTGGAAGGGCACGGGTGTCTTGGCCCAGTTACAGTGATAGTGACTTACACATGAGACCAGTGTCAGATCTGGCAGGAAGTTTGAAGAGGACAAGTGGTTTGAGTCTGACTTCGTCGTCTAAAATAGAGCTCAGTTTGAGTTCTCAGGCTGCTCCTTGCACTGTGTCAGATTATTATCAGATATTTCTTGTAAAGTGAACACTGTTTTGACTCAATAACTCAGTTGGTGTTCTGAGTTTCAGTTTATATAATATAGTTTTCATCAGCAGATGGAGTCAAGAAAAGCAATCTTTGTCTGCATGTTATTTGGTGGATACACTGTATGTCCTGTGTGAGACGTGAACCTCCACAGTTGGCCAATAAAGTAACTGTGGTGTTTGTTTAGAATTTCACACTGACTTTAGGGGTATATGATGCAGGACTGCCTGTTGCTTTTTGAAAACATTCTCCTTAGCAAAAATGAAAGTAAAAGCCAACCACAGATTCCCTTTGTTTGGCGTTTTGCCTCGCTATATTTGCGTTTTTTTTTGGCACTGTGTCTCTTGGATCCTTGATGCTTACGGTCTGGCACCCAGTCGCTTACTTTTCATAAAGCTCCAACCTAACCTTAGTGCTGTGGGGGTACGTGCTCATAAACAGCCTAAACACAGAAAAATAAGTAAATACAGACAGTCTCTGCAAAATATACAACACCACACACTTCTACTGGGACATAAGTGATTGAGAGGGATTACTCTGTATGAGCCCATATACTGTTTATCCGGAAAATCCAGCATAGTGTACCTAAGGGTGCTTTTGGATCTAGAGTTTTCTTGCTTTGGTCCAAGTCAGGTACTAATTTTGTTACAAAGCTGTCTAGAGTTGGTTTGTGTTCTCACGGCAGCATTTACAAGCGGACCAGATCAGAATTTCCATGCAGGAAAAATCCAGGAAGTAAACGAAACGTTGAAGAAGAGTACACTTGCAAGATAAATGTGACACTTTCTAATGTCACAATGGAGGGACAACTACGCAGGTTGATTTTAGCGCTGCTCATCGTGGACTATAATTGCTGTCATTTTTCATTTTAGTCAAACCATACAGTTTGAAAACGAGGCGCAGCTCCAACTAGAAAACAATGTTTTGATGCATTGGATGTGCTGAATGTGCATATTAAGGCAGTACAGGAGGAGGTGCACATTAATAATCCTCCAGGACTGTAACATGCTCATGTTTAACCCAAACAATGTGTCATGGGACTGCAGTTGGTACAGATCGAGGTTGGTACACGTTCGCACCACAAATGAACGGCACCAGAGTTCGTTTGTAACCGGACTGAGACCACCTCTTCAAGAAGGTCTCAGTCCGGTTGAATCAGTGCACACTTTGTCTTCTTCTGTTCACACCTGCCCAAACGAACTGAACTTAGCGGGCAAGCAAACTTGAGTTCGATTGGACTGAACCAAACAGGGCAGGTGTGAGATCACCCTAAAACAAAACATCTCGTTGAAGTATTAGTTCATTTCCTTGGAAAATCCACACCACTTACTTTCTTGCCAAGATTTAGATAAGAAGATTGATACTACTCTCTTGCCAGTCTGTCATATAAATACAGAATAAAATAAGATATAACATAAAGAATTTTACAGTTGTTGTTTTTTTAACCTTTGGACAGAGCCAGGCTGTTTGTTGTGGTTGTCATCTGTATGCTCAACTCAGATGGGGTGGCTGTGGCTCAGAGGTGAAGCGCAGCCATCCACCAATCAGAACGTCTACGGTTGGATCCCTGGCTCCTCCGGTCCACATGTGGAAGTATGCTTGGGCAAGATCCTGGACCCCAAATTGCTCCTGAAGGCTGTACCATTGGTGTGTGAATGTAAGTGAATGGTTACTGAGTAGCAGGTGGCACCTTGTATGGTAGCCTCAGCCACCAGTGTGTGAATGTGTATGTAAATGGGTGAATGTGACATGTAGTGTGGAACCGCTTTGACTGGTTAGAAGACTAGAAAAGAGCTACACAAGCGCAGTCTGTTCAAAATGAGTAGGCTATATTTAAAGTTAATGTATTGTTGAATGTATTTCATGCACAAAGAAATGTGTTAATTACATTAAATCATTATTAAAGAGGCTTGTAGGTGACTTGATATTGGGATGTATCTCTGAGCTGTGTGTTCTGTTAAATGTGAACTGTTTTGTCTCAAGTGTCCTGAATCTCAACAAGGTTATTGTGAGGAAACGTTACCATCTGAACTAATGTTATGCCATGCTGTAATAAAAGTTGATGATGTCAGTAGTTTACGGTATACGACTGGTACACAGACAACCGATGCAGCTCATTAGTTTTAATTAGCACCACCTCTTCAGTCTTTTAGCCCCAGCTTTACACGTTGTGGACATGTGTGTCAATCTCAAAACCAACCTTTGGCACGACTGGTGAACCAACAGCAAAACCAAACAAGAACGGCACCTTTTTTTTCACAAATCTAGCATGCTTTAAGCACCTTTTTTTTATATCTTACTTTGGGATTTTCCTGTATTGTTTCAGTCATGAACTACTGTTTCAGTCTGTCAAATACTGCTGCTACGATACTTTGCAATAACAGCGTGTCCTGTGGGGACGTTTCTTAAGTTTAGCCGAGAAGTCATGGTCAAGAAGTCACGGAAAAGAAATCGGTATATTATGATGACCCCTGACGCATTGCACCATTGTCAGGACCAACTTTGTCTTCTCTTATATAACAACTTGTATATCTATGTAGCACATTGTTGAATGTGAAAGTAGCAGCTGACAGAGAAGATTATTAGGCCCTGTTGGAGGTCCACACTCTATTGAGCGCTTTCTTCTTTCATTTTGCTTTTCACCAGATGGTACCTTAATGAGCCGAAGCTGTCACTGTTTAAATTACACAGCGCAAGGGATAGAGTGGCAAAGAGTAAAATACCCTTTACAAATTTGAACAAGGTCATAATAAAGTGGTCAGCAGTCGCCCAAAATGGCTGGAGAAACAGCTTGATTTATGCCCGTCTGTAATTGAATGAGGGAAGAGAGAGTGACCTCTACTAAGCCGGAGCGTCGGCCAATCAGAAAGAAAACTGTATCACACAAGAAGGATGTGGAGGAGTTATTTTCATTCCATCACCAACTATTATCATCCCTGCAACTATTAACTATATACTATTAACATTAGCTTTAAGAGAGAGTGGACGTGTGAGCAGCTCATCTGCTGGAGTCCATATTTACCCATGGGGAGGGATGTGCTTTTACAGAGGTTAAAATGTGGATACGAAGTGTTTCACTGATGAAATTTTAAACATTTCTGTGCCGGGTCAGCAGCTTTTTATGGGTTGTTCAGCTGTAACAGTAAAACACAGAAACTACTAATATAAATCAAACTGTAATATAAAACCACTTTTAGTGTTTCATCAAATAATGAGAGTTTTTCCGCTCAGGCAAGGACTCACATGTTGAAAGCCATTCTGGAGAGTGTTAATGCAGCGTGGGGCTTAAGTGGATGGAATAAGGGGACACTGAATGTCTGTGCCCCTCAAATACAGCAACACATTTCGACAATGAAAAGCGGGTACAGAAGCGAGTCTACAGCCACACAATGCCACACAGATGTATGAGCTAAATGCTAACATATACATGCCATCCTGAGATGCACCCCAAAGGTATACGGAACCAGGGTATAATGTAATTGGATTGTGAAGTGAAAATAAAAAAAATATAGAAAATGAAAAACAAAATAAAAAGCTAAAATTCAGGGCGTCAGTGGCTCAGTGGTAGAGCAGGCGCCCCATGAACAAGGCCATTGCTGGTACGGGTTCAGCTCCAGCCTGTGGCCCTTTGCTGCATGCCCCTCTCTCTCTCTCTCTCTCTCTCTCTCTCTCTGGCTGTCCAGAGAGAATTGAATTGGCTGTCCTTATCAATTAAAGGCAAATATGCCCCAAAAAAACTCTTAAAAAAAGAAGCTAAAAAAGTAACTGAACTGACCTTTTTTTTTAATTTTTTTTTAAATTCAAATTATATAACTATATTTACATACACATTTCAGAGGTAGGACCAACCAAAATTAAAGGGTAAGATAAAAAAAAAATAAAAATTTCAGTTACTTTTCTTTTAAGGAAATTTTTAGCTTCACACACACACAGACACACACACACACACATACATATATATATGTATGTATATATATATTAATTAATTAATTTTTTCTATATTTTTTATTTTTATTTTACAATCCAGTTACAGTATAATTCTACAGTAACTTCTGCACACGGGATAAAACATATCAACGTATATTTTCTTACACTAAAAAATAACTTGTTATCACAACACAGAATAAAAAATATATCACCTTTCAGGACTTTTCATTGTATTGTTCATTTCAAATTATTTCTAATCGTCTTTTCTGAAGGTCTTTTGGCTGCATATCTGCATTTGAGCTTCTGTATAACTGAATAAACTCAGGAAGTTGGGGGGAACTCAGCTCGCGCACTGTTGTGCCTTCAGGTGACAATTAACGTGACAGGAAGTGGAAACCTCAACGACGCTGCGCTCTTCAACATGGCTAACAAACGTAAAAACAACCGTTAGAAATGTTACCCAGCACCTAAAGGCTCCGCCAGCAGTTGGGGGAATATATGCGACATCACCTGAGAAAAACAAATTTGGAGAAAGTCGTTTTGTAAGCGAGGGAAGTCGACTTTAGTGGCAGACATCAATCCGAGCTAATTAAGCTAACACCTGTGCTGCTAACGGTGGTCAGGTGGAGCCCGTCAACCTCCTCCTCCTCCACCTCCTCCTCCACCACCTCCTCCTCCTCCTCCTCCTCCTCCTCCACCACCTCCTCCTCCTGGCTGTAGGAGAGACGGAGACTCAACGACTTGGTGAGTAAAACTTTATTATATAACCACTGGCGTTACTGTGCATCTGTTGTGCAGTCAGTTAAGTTGTAAGTTACTGTTTGCATCCAGGTCTTGTTCATTGTGCCGCTGGCCTTGGTGTTAAAATGCGCAGTGATGGTTAACTCAGGGCTGTGCTGGGTTGTGTTGTTGTTGCTGCTGCTGCTGCTGTTGTTGTTGTTGTTGTTGTGGTTGCTGCTGCTGCTGGATGTAGTTGTGTATTCTGTCATGTTTGGCCTGGCATTCTGCTTATATCTTGTTTTCCACAGCTTCCTGTGTGTTAACGTTGTTGCCAGTTGTGTTATGCCTGACCTCCACCTCCAAGCTGTTGTTAAAAGTAACTAATTACTCTATTAAGTACTCAAGTACTGTACTAAGTGCCATTTTGTGCTACTTAATACTCATATTCCAGGACAGTTCAGAGGCAGATATATTGTGTTTTTACTTCACTACATGTATTAGTTAGTTAGCCGACCTGCAGATTCAGATATAAAAAACATTAGGTAATCAACAAATCCATTATAATGCATTATTATAGGTCCCATTAGACTTTGTTTATTCCCATGGGGAACTCACAAGCTACATAGCTGTACATAAATTAAATACAGTTAACCCCAGTTTTACCAACTGCAGCATTAACGTGATGCAAACATTATTGCTTCACTAATAACTATTCAATAATATAAATTATGTTGAGTATTGAGTTCTACCTTTTGTACCATAAATATATGTCGATGCTAATAATTCAAATGTAGGATTTTTTTTAGAGTTTTTCTACAGTGTGCTGGTGCTACTTTTACTTAAAGGTAACTTTTGGAGTTTTGTCGTTAACATAAAAAAGTGTTTTTAACATTTAGTTTTAGTTCAAAAAAAATACAAAACAAACTCATTGTGCGTCTACGGGCTCTAACAAACCTGCTGAATGCCTTTCTCTCCTCATCAAACATTAGCAGAGCTGATTTTCAAAGTATTTTAAATCCAGTATTGTTATATATGCGTGCATGTGCATTTTTGTGCGCATGCACGCAACAAACTAAACATGGGCCCTGTTTGAGAATATAATATTTAAATAAAATACAAATATGTAATTATATATTCTATAAAATATTAGTTTATACTGCAATATAGAAGTTCACATACTGAACAGCATTATTATCCTTACACCAGGTCTTTGTAGTTACAGTTGTGGCTTATAGATCACATATATATCATTTATCTTTTTTGTGAGAATTTACCTAAAAAAGACATATTCAGTTACACATAGTATATTGTAGGGGTGGGAGAAAAAAATCGCTACAGCACAGTAGTGCGATATTTTTGTGTGGCAATATTGTATCATCACACAGTGTCAAGTATCCATTTCTTTTTATATAGACACTATTAATAGGACTATTATAAATTAAACTTTAGGGAGCCATCCATTTTCATCCGCTTATCTGGGGCCAGGTCGCGGGGGCAGCAGGCCAAGCAAAGCACCCCAGACATCCCTCTCCCCGGCAACACTTTCCAGCTCCTCCTGGAGGACCCCAAGGTGTTCCCAGGCCAGATGAGATATGTAATCCCTCCAGCGTGTTCTGGGTCTGCCCCGGGGCGTCCTACCAGTAGGACGTGCCTGGAACACCTCCAGCGGGAGGCACCCAGGAGGCACCCTGATGAGATGTCTGAATCACCTCAACTGACCCCTTTCGACGCGAAGGAGCAGCGGCTCTACTTTGAGCTCCCTCCGGATGTCCGAGTTCCTCACCCAATATCTAAGGCTTTAGGTAGCCTATTAGTATAATGTAATCAGCTGCCTTTTCAGTCCACTAGATACATTTTGCCTCTGCAAAAAAATGACTGAAGTGAAATGAACAGATTGAAAACTTTATCTTATTAGATAAAACAGATGTTGACAAAGCTTTCCTACATGATTGATAGTTGAATAAAGATAATTAATTGCAATATATTGTTAGTTATTTGAAACACTTAGACGGTGCGGCTTTGACACATCATCAAGGCTGATCAATACTCAACATATTGCAGCATATTTTAAATTGCAATAATATTGTATCGTGATTTACTAAGATTGTATCGTGGATCCTCTGGTGATTCGCTCCCCTAGTTTATTGTAGATCAACACAAAAGGGAAATGGCAAACATAACATCTTTTCTCTGTATGTTACCCAGCTCATTGTATCTCTTCACTTTGCCAACCAACTCATCCCAGTGGTAGTATATGAGCAGTTTAATTAAAATGTATCATTAAATCCACGCACACAACTTTAAGTATTGTCTGAGTGCAGCAAAGCCTCTGAGGTTTATTTAGGCATACAATTAGTGTTGTCAAGAGCCTGACTGATACAGTGCTGCATCGCTGGACGAATAATATAATGGACACACTGTTGCTACATAAAATATCTTCAGTACCTTAACACCACAATATCTTGTCAGTTATTGAATGTCGTGTATGCTCTAGTATTGTCTTTTAGCCGGGCTGCCCAGAAAAGGAAAGCTCTCAACAACTTTATTACCTGTGTTTCCTGTTTTGTTTTTGTTTTTTTTACAGAAAACAATATGATGCAGGTGTTTTTAATGCACATCCAGCTCATGTTTGATCCATTCATGCAGCCGTTAGTATACAGGGTCCGACATTAACGGTTGCCTGAATGCCCGGGGCAGTAAAAATAGCCGGCGGGCCAGCAGACCCTGCGCAGACATGCCCGATCGGGCAAGCAGCACGGACTCGGACACACACACACACACACACACACACACACACATACCGGACAGCCTCTCAGTCCTTATCCGCTAATGTTAGCTCATGTACAACACAGGTACCTCACTCTGCTCTGCCGCCAGGAACAAACTGGGAGGCAAAGATCCTCTCTGAGGAAGAGGGTTCACTTTGCTGCAGGGTTCACCAAAACGTTTTTTGTTTTTTTTTCTTTTAATAAATTGAACACACATTAAAGAACATACAAGATCCTGTAGGGAATTAATACATATAATACAGTACAATAAACATTGTCAAATTAAATGGAGGAAGAGGATTTTTTAAAGGCAAATTAAATATTGGGGATTTATGTAAAAATATACATGGAGACATATACATAATTATATAATTAAAGATATGTAGGCTATGTTAGGTGAATACACCTGTCAGTGACCATGACCACTGGCACTGGCAAAAGAACTGGAGTTGGTCACCAGACGCTGCAATGTGGCTGCCCACTGCTCCCAGTGTATACAGTAGGATGGGTCAAATGCAGAGGTCAAATTTAGTTTCAATGTTTGTAATGTGCTGAGAAAGGAAAATAAAGAATCTTCTTCTAATAATAATTTCTTAATAACTAGGAGATAACAAAAGAATAAAGAGATTTCAAAGACTTAAAAAATAAGGGACATGAATCAAAACAACAAGAAACGAGATATATCCCCAGTCATACCCAGTTTTAATAAACTCAGTACTGTTTTTCAACACATATATTGTTTTGTCTTCATTCAATGTAGTTGTGTACATATTGTTATTGTGCCATTGGTTTTGGCTTCGGTGCCCCAATAAATTTGCATTTAGTCATGAGCGAAAATATGCACCACACAGCCAGAAAAAGAACCTCTTAGGCAGGGCAAGTAAGAAGTTAGATGGGGCAAGTAGATTTGAGAAGTACTTCCCCTGCAGGGCAAGTAAGAAAAAACCATAACGTCGGACCCTGGTATAGGACACACACTTCAGCTTCCTTCTGATGCTTTTAGTCTTGTCCACTTTGGTATCTTGTGTCTGTTTCCCTCGTGTTTTTTCCTTCATAGACCAGCTGAGTGCCTGGGTTAATGTCTTTTTAAATATCAATAACATTCAATTAGATACCCTAATGGAAATGCCTGTTTGCCGTAGCCAAGCAGAGACTGACCCTCGCTGAATCTAGGTTGGATGATACACGTTGACCCGCTAAGATCAACCGCCAACACAGGTTTGCTCTGAAAGGGGTATAACAGGATCTATCCTGACCTAACACTCCATTAACCTTGGTGCTTATTTGAGCAGCGTGCATGTTTTTTTAGTCTTTTTTTTTCCTACCGTGAGAGGCAGGTGGAGTAATATCCTAAGGCTTCATATATCATCACATAAAAACAGACCTGTTGTCTCTGATTCCTCTGCCGCTACATTAAAACCAACATTGGCAGGCCCAAATCTAATTCTCAGTTAGTTTTCACACCATGCTACTGTCACGTTAGCCAGTGCCTCATTCTGTCTAATTGAGTAATGACAACAGCCCTGCATTGTGACACCTCCACTGCAAGGTCAGTCCAAAATGTTGCCAGCTTCACACAGAGAAACTGAGTCAAACCCACTTCTACCACAGAGCGCACAGCAGGAGGGATCCCCAAATCCAATAAATCTAACTGCAGGTACCAAACACACACATGTGCAGGAATACACACACAGATACACTGACTGAGGCGTGTTAGTACAAGCCAGATTCAACAAGAGGGTTGTAGTGGCTCCATGGTTGGCATTGTATCATCACAGCGAGAAGCATCTGAATTGATTCACAGTCTTTTTTTTTTGAGAGCTGTTTGCATCAGCCTGTGTTTGTGCTGCTGTTCTCCTGGTCCTCTGGATTCAACTTAGATTTCAAAGACACTGAAGTTCACCTTAATGAGAGACTCTTAAGTGGTTTATAGTCATAAAGTGGAATGTCTGTCTGTCTGTGTTTGTCCTTGTGTGGATCTAATTAGGGGTCCATTAGCAGCTTTATGACTAAAACAATGTGCTCACGCCGAGTGACAGAAACATGAATATGCATTTTTTTTTCCTCATCAGATTTAGTCAGTTTCTTTAGTGAAACCGCCGCTGATTTACACTCCCCTACTTAGCCCTAAATGGATGCAGACCAACCCTGAATCATATCAGTCTGGCAGGAGACCTTCATTGCATGTCATTTCCCATCTCGTTCTCTCCTCATTTCCTCTCATCTGTCTACTATCAGTTGTCAATTAAGCCATAACTTTACCAGGAAACACATACACACACACACACACACACACACACACACACACACACACACACACAAAATCCATCAGAAGTTAAGCTTTTTGCAAAAACATCACAGACAGAACTGGTGAAAATTCCTCCTCTGGAGTTCTTGAGATGCGTACATCAGTGTTACTCACCAAAATATGTTGTGTTAATCCGTGACGTCAGACAAATATGATGAATGCATTGTATTCTTTTTAAAACCTCAGCAAACCAGATGTTGTAAGCATTTTAAATCCTTCATTGTTTCCATTCATGAAGAGATACCCCCTTTAAGTATCATTTCATATTGACTATCTGCTGATACTGAGTCCCAACGTGATGCTAATACTTTCCTGGATGACAGCGCTGCACAGTGCATGCTTCAAGTACATTATTCTTATTATACTCCAGTGTATCTGGTTGACAGTTGAATAGCCACTCCCCATTTCTTTGACCAACAGGGCTCTCATTTAAGGGTAGAGCGCCAGACTGAATTACGAATGCACCATGTCAGATCATGTTTTATCATATTTAACTATAGTTGTATTTTTCCGTTGACGTGCAGTGGCGGCTGGTATGTGAAAAATGCTCCCAGTAACACAACAAGGCAACATTTTAAGACTCCTATGTAGCCTACCGCCCTGTGGTGGAGAGTCATGTTTTGCTGCCAGCTAATAAAATGACGTCATTGTGACGTCGGCCCTAAAAGGGTCTATTTAATAGACAAAAGAAATTTGCTGCATCCAGGCTGTTCAGTAGTGTTTTTTTTCTCCTTTTTAATAACAAGGTATAAACTAACAAAGCCTCTCTAATCTTTTTGGCCTTGTCTCTGTCCCAAGGAAATTTCTCTCTACTTTTTGGAGACTTTTCTCTAGTGTTGGTTGCTTCATGCAGCCTGTGCCTGAGTTAGCTGAATGAACTGTATTCCGTTCAGTGTTTATTCTGGTTGTTTATTTTCGGATTACTTTTATAAATTACTCTTAAAGGCTTTTTGCTGGCAGGGCTTTTGTTGCACTTGCAGAGGAATGATGAATGTGGTTGTTCTCGACTCTTCAGCACTCAGTGGTCAAACACCATGTCAGAGGATCCTGTAACACTGAGCTGAAATGAAACAAAGGCTTATAACTTAGCTAAATAATACACATAAACAGTCTCTGTGTTTTACTGTCGTTTATGGTGTGTCGTGCTTCACTGCAGGCGGGGCTTGGTTTTTTGTTCTTTTATCCGCACGGGAGCTTAGCAGAGTGAAGGTGAGATGGACAGCAGAGATGAAAAGGAGAGTTGATGAAGGCTGCAAGGTTTTCTGTGCAACTGATATGAAACTGATGTAAAACAAAGAACTGGATCAGGCTCTATGTAGCTTAGGCGGTATCACTGTGGTACGGTATACCAGGGTATTTAGAACTCCTTATGGTGTGATTTTCACTGCCGTCAAAAATATAGGCACTCATCTTTCCGTTAACCGTATACAACAGAAAGGCTGGATTGAGTATGCTTTATGTGTAGTGCATATGAAGTGCTTATACAGTATACCAAGGTGAAATTTCAGCAAGGTATGAAGGTATGAAAAAATTGATACTGCCCAAGCCTAATATAGCTCAATGTAGCCGATCCCAATCAGTTGCCTTGATTTGCCCCCACACCGATCTTTGAGATCTGATCAGGACATACCTCCTTGCAGTGGTCTTCTACCCTGCTTTGGTTAGTGCATGGCTGTGTTTCTTGGCCTGTAACCACCACTTGTAGATCACTAGACTAATGTGAAACCATTAACAAGAATGAGTACCTTCACCTTATCTTACCACACCTAGCTCATTTTAGAAAACCATATGTATGCAAAGTCTGAGGTAAGGATGGAGGGAAAAAAACATTGATCCACACAAGAACCGTAATTCTTAGCCTCAATTCAGAAGTGACAAAAATCAATTTCTGTACGTGGTACGTTCTTAATAAGGTTATGTTGATGGAGTGCACATGATATAGTTGTCTTTGTATTTGTATATGCACACGTATGCTTACAGTCAATACTAAAAGGAAAAAAGATCAGATAAAAAAAGAAAAGACAGAGTCAGTATATGTGAAGCACATGGAGGAAATAAAGTCCTGATGAGTAAAAAATTAGTCGACAGCCTCTCCAGACGACGACTGCAGAAAGACACCTGGGACTGAATCATCTGTTGAGCAGCCAGGACCTGCTAGTGTCGCAGAGGATGATGAGCTCTAAAACACAGTCTGAAAAATGTCTGAGAAAATCAATTTGACCACTTCCAAGGGCCTGACAGGAGTGTGAGTATGTCACTGATAGACATGCTACATCTACAGTATTGTGCTTTAATGGGAGTATTTTAGGTCTTGTTTTATGTATCACTGTTGGGGTCCTCTCATATTCAGGCTAATACTGTAGGGGTGTGTTCAGAATCGCATACTTTTTCTTTTTACTCTTAGTAGGTACTGTAGCTGCCTTTAAAAAGTATGTACTATTGCAGTTTGTACACAATCGGGACTTACTACTTTCTCATAACGTTACGCACTGAACTTAACCCTTGAGCTCGGCTCTTGTGACTTTGCAATGTATATAGTTTAAAGTTATAACTGCACAGAATAAATGCCCCAAAAAATATCTTAAATTAAGAAGGGGCGCCGGTGGCTTTGTGGTAGAGAAGGCGCCCCATGTACAAGGCTGTTGCTGTTATACTATACACTATATATAGTGTAGTTATGTCCTTGTTTTGTTCAGTTGAACAATCAATATTTTTATTATTACTGTTCCGACTCGTCATCAGTTACTTGAATGCGCTGTCATCCGTCATTGTGACGTCTGACAGCTGTCAATCGGCTGTCAAGCTATCATCTGTTTGCTGCTCAGTAGATGTGACGTGTCCCCCGCTGCGCATTGTGAGTTGGAATAGCCAGAAAAGCATGCTGGCATGCAGACTGCAGAATCGGACCGGATGTAGCAGAACATTCTGGTATTTTTGGCGCACTGCATTTGACATACTATGCATTGGGACATACTAAATCTTTTTGTGGTATACTATATAGCATGGTAGTATGAGTATTGGAACGGACAGAATTCTTGTCTGTAGGGGAGAATCAACCCTCCATTTAAAAGGTCAGTTATTCAACTTTTTGTCTTTGATAACTAATTAAATTGTTCATTTGTTCTTATCTAAGTATTTAAAGTCTTTCATACTAGGTGTGCGATATGGATAAAAAATATCTCGATATTTTGGGGGATTTTGACGATAACGATAATTAGACGATATTCTTTTAAATATGTGTTTTTAACAGCCTGAGTTATAGCTCATTAATTGTTTCTCATGAATGGTATTAATGGACACAATGTTTTAAAGGAAAAATGTTCTCAACATTTCTTGCTGCTTTTTTACCTGCTCGCTCTGTTTGACTCTGGTGACGGCCTTTTGTAGCGTCAATTCCGGGTCCATTTGCAACTGTTCAGATAGGTGTTTGTCCTGAAGACTCACCACAAGCCTGTCCCTCACTATCTCATCACCGCAGTGCTCCGCCAGGCAGTGCAGCGCCGTGATGAAACTGTCGGCCGTTTCGCCCGTTTCTTGATGCGGCTGATTAAACTTTGCTCTCTCAGAGATCACATTCCTGCGATTCTCTCCTGCTTGCGTCTCCAATCCAGAAGCAATGCGGAATCTATCAAAGCGTTTAATCCATTTAGGCTAGTCTTCAGCTTTGAAGGTGAACTTTTCCGGCGGGAAGACTTGAAACTGTGCCATGTTGCCACTTCGTTTAGCTAACTGTGGCTAGGCTAGGTAGCTCCGTAGATGGTCTTCCAGTATTGCGAACTTTCCCGACCTACAACTAGACACTTTTGCTTGTCGCTATATGAATAAGTCACTAGTACTGTCGCTCACATCTGACTTTACTTCTGACACCATCTTCAGTTATTTTTTGGTGTAACTGCAAACCACTCATGAACCACGCAGGCTTCAGGTACTTGAGCAACCCGTTAATTGTTCCCCGGCAACACAATACAGCATGAGTTCCCACCTTACAGGCTGGGACCTATCACTACAGTTGGCCCACGTCTTTCGAAGCTGCTGGAGCATCCGTGGGCGGTGTTGCCATGTTTTCTCGCTAATGTTTCTTTAACAGCAGGCTAACCTGCCGGGAAGGTGCCAGTGAGAGATCATGTGACCACAGAGGCATACTGCGGCGTGCTGCTGCACACAAGTTAGGTAACTCTTGTTCGGTGAATGTGTGGGGTTTCAACCTGGTTTCAACGTATGTTTTCAGTTGTTTTTGTGAAGTCATTTGCATACTCGATAACGTAAATTTGCATATCGTTAAAACAACAATGATGATATTATTGTTAACGATATATATCATCCACTCCTATTCCATACAGGTTCTCTACTCTCAGCTCAGTACTATTAGGTAGTAGGGCTGGGTGATAAAACGACTATATATGATATATTGATACATTTTCAAGCAAGATATCAATACAGACAACATCGCTCATATTGATATAGGGTCAAGTTACATTACGTGACTCATACCAGTGTGCATCTCTCCTCTGTCACACTCGCACAGCTACGCCCCACTCACTCATTGACAAGCTCAAGAGTGCCGTGCGCACAAGCTCAGTTGGTAGGCGATACTATATTTTCACATTTTTAACAATGCAATTTAAAAGTTTTGATTTTTATTGATAACCTACATTTACCAACAACAAAAAGACTACATTTAGCACCCAAAAAAAAAAAAGTAAATAAAAAGACGAATATCGAATACCAAATACCTACCCATAGAAACGAATATCGGAATATTTGGGTACAGCCCTAGTTGTAATAGAGACATTTTTTTTAATGTTACCTTTGATAAATGTTGCTGTTGTCGCTGGCTTCATACAAGTAGGGTACACTAGGCTAATTTATACAATGTAAAATGCCATAGGCTTGTGCTAATAACATTAGCATTATGTATTTGTGGGGAAAATGTGTCCAGCAAAAGACAAATGTATTGTCTGTGAATGCTGTGAGTTTTAATGAAACCGATTTTTGTACTTGTGTTTGAAATTGTCGCTATTAAGCTGTGTTTAATGTGTGTTTTAGGTGTGTTTTGTGCTTCAACTAAACCTTACAGCTCCCCGCCACCGTCTCGTGGTGTAACTGTTGTGCAGCTGCATATTATTATGGACTAAAATCCCTGTCATTGCATTTTATTTTGATCACGGTCTGTTTTTATAAAAGTGCTTGTGACATTTCAAATATGGCTTTGACTTGCAATTGAAAACCTGTCGCCCATTTTGTAGAAAATACCAAGATATCATTTATCACCAGTCAGCCTGTAAATACTGAGATATGAGTTTTTGTCCATATGGCCCAGCCCTATTACGTAGGATAAACTGAAGGAATTAAGTAGGAAGAGAAAATGAAGTACAAGGCTTAATATTCCATATGACCACTTTGGACTGGACCTCCTGTTCACTTTAAGATCATAAAACACAGTAGAAAATATGTGCAATAACACCATCTTACTGTTTTTCCATTGATGGTTTCCAGGGTAAAGAATCAGAGTGCTCATTTTCTTTAAACCTTGTTCATGCTTTTTATAATTCCATCCTGTTTGCACCTAACAGCACAGTGAGGTGTTGTGAGAGCTTGGAGTAGGGCAACAAGGTGCTCCTATAACCATTAAAATGTTCGACTACCCATTAAATGCATCTGTACCTTTTTGTAAGTAGCTCTATCCATCACTATTATGACTGGTATATTCTCAGTACATGGTCCTGAGGAGACTGTTGATGCTCAATTTAGGCTGAACACAGAAATATGGTCTACTTAATGCCATGTTTGAGCAATGAAAAAGGAGAAAAAAGAGAAGTAAATGAGAAGTCATTGCACATAAATTTAGGGGAACACTGAAACATCTTGAAAATAACGAGGCAGCTGTTTCAATATTGATCTTGACAAAACCTCATACTATACATATTATCCCTTTATCCCATTTTACACCTTCTACACACACTCAAATGCTGCTTGAGTGAGGTTTGCACAGTATACTGTGTCCGTGTGCCAATGTTATAATTAAAATAATGTCCTACAGACATAGGGTCCTAATTTGATATTGGCACAGATCGAGTACAGAGATGCTGCCTTGGCAAAGTGAGTGTTATAGTGTGTGAAATGTAATGCAGAAGGAAGGTTGTATTTCATCCTTTACAGATTAGAGTATTTCATATTGGCATCACTCCAGTACTTTCATAAGTGGAAACACAAATCCTATTTACAGACCCTACAATATGCACCTAAAGTTCTCCTTGTCAACTTTAACCCAGCAGGTCCAAAGACAATATGAAATTAAATATATTTTATCAAATTTAAAAACAATTAAAATCAAGTTGAAAATGCTTTTGGAAACTGCTTGACGACAACACAGTGAATGGTGTGTTTATGACCACTTTAACTTCATTGATTGATGGGTGCAACAAGCAGCATGGCATCCAATAGTGTTATTTGGTGCCTTTATTTGATCGGTAACAGAAGAGGTATGACAGGAAAATAACAGGTGAGAGAGAAGAGGATGACATGCAATGAAGATACTCGCCCTAACCCTTAGCAAAGGCGTTCAGAAAATACTTATTTTCATACTCTGAAATAGTACAGAATAATTTGAAGGTTTTAGAAATCGCTTAGCAGTCATCAGTATGTCTTCCAGAGTTCATGCAAAGCTGCATTTTGTCAAGTGTTTCATAACAGAGAGACAGCACAGGTGTTACATTAGCATTGGCTCCATTCTTTTTAGGTGTCCCAAAAAGACGCCACCAAAGCAGCTAAATGCTATTCAGAAATCATTATATTTTAAGTATTTACACCTGTGCTTGTCTGACTGTGACATGTCAAAATCATTTTTTTTAAAACAAGAAGAAAAAACGAAAAGAAAAAAGATTTATCATTTTCACACTGTTTATGTTGAACCCTGTGGATTTGGTAGATTCACCAACATGCTACCCTCTTTTTCGTGCTTTCTAGTCATCCCTCCCCTGTTGCATAATGCATTGACTTCACTTTCTCCTGTGATTGATTATTGATTAGTTAGATCTAGGTTGGCTTTTTTTCTTTTTCTGTGAATTCCTCTGAGATGTGCTCTTGATTTAGGGCTTTGAACATGTGTGGAAAATGTCTCAGATATGATTCTCTGGTTTAAAATTAGGCATGTCTTGGTTTGTCTTTGACACAGGGCAAAATTAAAAGTTAGGATGAGCTGCTGAAAAGGTCAGGTCGCACAAAGTTTGGTCACAAGTTAAGTTGTAAAAAGTAGAAATTATTTAATACTTGATGATCCAACATGTTTAAAATGATACAGTCGTTGGTAGTTTAACATTTGAAAGTATGAAAAGTAATGGAGCAATAAATAAACAGATCAGTAGATAAAATGCAAAAAGTACTATCCTGTTATAGGACTTTTTCCCCCCCTTTTTGCCACAGTATTGAAAGAGGTATGAAGTATGTTTATTTATAGCGGTATTACGTTGAAGTTTGAATTTCTACTATTGTGACAACCCTTGTTACAAGCCCACAGTAGCACTTGCATTGCTAAGCCCCAAATTGCACGCCATGAAAAAAATATATGCAGCACAATTACAAAATAGTGAAATATATAATTAATGACTTTCTTTATGTTGTTTATTATTTTGGCAAAGCCTTTGGGAACTGAGACAGACACCTGGAGCATTCTTCCACATTCACATGTGCTATAATCAGTACTATGTCAAATATCTATACAACCAACGGGCCATTTACATTAGACATGTTTAAACTAAGCTGCTCACTCTTTCATACTCTGAATTTCATTCCCATTATTTTTAATATTCAAACTATGTACAATTTTTAATGCTCAAATTTAGCCTATTATTTACATTGAAAATATACCTATACATCGTAGGCATATACACCGCCATGGCCATTATACAATCTGTCCACCAGAGGGTGTTCCTACATTACCAATTAACATTTGTTACCACCAACTGATAATAGCTTCCTTGCTAAGGAATAATTAAGCTTGGGCACACAATCAATGAGAGTAACTTGTCAGCTTAATTTTGAATCCCACATTACTCCTTAAATGGTCAGGAGTGGTCATCTCTGTGGGTGCATTGCTCTCTGCCACTTCTGATGTAGTAACGTTGGAGGTTAATCTTAGCACATTCAAGGTGAGTTTGTGATTTAGGAAGGACATTATTGTTCAAAAGTGTGTAGCAAGCAAGCTTGCAAAGTATTTAATTTTAACACGTGGGCACGCCAAGGGTGTGCTCATAAATAGTCACTCCGAGTGCCAGAGTGCAGTCTGGCAAAAAGTGGACTGTTTGGAAATTCAGAGCACCACACTCTTGGAGCAGAAGAGTGTACATTTATTAAGCAAAAGAAGAAAAGGAACAACAAAAAAACCCACACATTTGAACAGGATTTTAACTTTTGGTTAGTATTTATATATATATATATATATATATATTTTTTTTTTTACTATTTTATATATATAACTCCTGAGATTTGTTTCAACAGCCCTATTGCCTGGATATGAGAAATTATTGCAAGACTGGATTCAGAAATCCGTACAACCTATAATCATTGAACAAACTTGAAGCTGTGAAATTATCCTCATTCTTAACAAGTTAAAAAAACAGAAGTCAAAAATAGGTTTTAAGCTCATGTTTAAAAACACAAGATGTTTTTAAATCTAAAGTTTAGACAGAAAAGTAAAGCTTTATTGTTTTAGTATTCCTGCTATTATTTGGACATTGTGAGACAGGCATTGAAACATTGAATTCAGTATGTGCCTTTACTGTGTTCAGTATGAAAAGGCCAAACAAACTAAATTTTAAATGTGTTTGCTGATGTTACCCTGAATCACACATTTCATTCTCTCAGTAGTAGTAATAGTCATAGCTGTACAGCAGGCACAGTAGCTGTGAAGTGACATTAGGAAGGGGAAGCAGCCATGCTATTTTCACTATATTACTGGCAGCAGCATTATTAACAGCAGTAATACTGGTATTAATAGTACCAAGTTAAGTTTTTCATGCCGTAGTTGTCACAAGTGGATATTACAAGAAGCAATATTGAAAAGCATTGATAGAAGAACTTCAGTTACCTGGTGTAGGATTTGGTCTCGTGGTGGAGGAAGGACAAACAGAATCAAAAATCTTCACCTGGGGGATTGTTTTGTAACCCCTTAACACCTGGAGTTCATATACATATTTATTGCCATACAAATAAACAGTGAAAGCATGCAAATTGTTGGCATCCGTATATTTATTTTTATTTTTTCACTGAATTTACTTACTTATTTCCAGACTATTATCTGGTAATTTTCCCATAATGGCTTTTTGTCCAAACTGGTTACAACTGATTTGTTTAGTCTACATTTTCTATTTGATCTCTGCCAATTGTGGTTATAACAGCTTGCTGCAGAGAGCTAAGTAAAATCTGTTTTGCACAGAGAGAGCCCCCCCCCCATACAATCTTATTTTGATGCTATTGTTCTTGGTCCCAGATGTGAAAGTAATGGCTCTTCATCTCAACGACAGGCACTTGGTGGGAATGAGGCTTTTAAGTTTCAAAATGACTTAATGGAAAGCTAAAAGAGGACTAAAATTAAAAAACATGGCATCTAAAGTGAAGCATTTTCTTCATCAAGTCAGCCCCAGGTGCGTCCCTCCCATGGTCACGCATATAAATTGCAGTTTCCTCACATCCATATTAACTCCACAGCTGTAGAGAAATGTCTGTATGCTTAGGCAACGCTGCTGTATCTATTTCAAACAGGATTTAGTCACTGTTCGAAGTGCCATCAGTGCATTTTGTCCCTGTTTACTTTGAGTCCCCCCTGAGCCAAAAAGTAAATTGTACACAATGCGATGGACAATAACATGCTCAGAAATGTCATATGGTCAGAGAGCAGCCTTTTCATGTGATAACAGGCTCTGGATGGCAGTGGGGTTTTCACACGTGTCTAGCCAAGTGTTTCTGACAGGAGGAGGAATATAAGGCAGCCGGTCGAGCACACCAGCACTAACCACTTCAAAATGGAGCCTTTCATCTCGCCAGTAGTCAGTGAGACATTTCATTCAAAGCTCAAAGGCAGTAGACATTCTGGTGCAGCAGACCAAAGGCCAGAGATGATAATGCTTAAAATCCACAGGCCCGCACATTCCTGTTAATCTCTGTGTTTAAGATCTTAAGTGCCTAATAAATACACTCATATACATATAAATGCGTGCATTCTAACTATTATCTATATATGTCCATTCATGATTTGAAATATAAAGCGAATTATGATTTGATCTGATTCAGCACATACACAGTGCAAATATTTAGTCTGATTTTTTTAGGATGTTGCCAGGTTCTCCGTGTATTATTACTGGCATAACACCGAAAGGTTTTTCAAGTGATTTTACTGTTCCAGACAATTTCTCCATGCTGGAATAAAAGTTTGCTAGAGTTGCAGTGAATGTCTGTGATCTCGATTGTTTGGTCTGAGGAATTCAGTTAGAGCTGTCTTAAGTTTGTCTTTTTCTCTTGTTCATGGCGACTTCTTCAAGGCGACTGTGGCTTAGAGGTAGAGTGGGTCGTCCACTTATTGGAAGGTCGGAGGTTCAATCCCAAGCTCCTGCGCATGTCGAAGTATGCTTGTGCAAGATACTGAACCCCAAATTGCTCCCAATGGCTGTTCCATCTGTGTGTGAGGGCGTATGAATGGTTACTGAGTAGCAGGTGGCACTATGTACAGTAGCCTCAGCCACCAGTGTGTGACTCTGTGAGAATGGATGAATGTCACATGTAGTGTAAAAGCTCTTTGAGTGGTCGGAAGACTAGAAAAGTGCCACACAAGTGAGTCCATTTACCATGTCCCAGAATAGACAAACATGTACGTATTTAGTTTTGGCACATGCAAATACTTAAGTTCAATGATGTGAATATTCAGAACAACAAATAGTTGCTGTCCCTCCAGCACCAAACAGGAAGCAGCAAACTTGATAGACTGTATAAAAAAGTCTCACGTTTCTTGGACTGTGGAAAAGCAGAAGATACTAGTGGAGCTGAGGAGTGAACCAGAGTGCCCCTTTGACTTGTCCTCCCATTTGTACCACAATAAAGTGAACAAGGAAAAAAATAAATTGCTGCAGCCCTTGAAATCCTCAGTAAATGTACCAGATGTTCTAGGTAGCTAACCACTCTCCTGGACGTCATGCGTCAGGGCCGGCAATAGCCGTGGCAGTAGGCATAATGTTGGGTTTACATCAGATGCTGAAGCACCGGATTTGTTAATTGTGGCACAGCCGCCCGTCAGCAGACACCTGGCTGTTCACACCAGAAGCCAGAAGCACATTTCTCTGCACAGGTCAGCAAGCGATTCTGCTCCATTTAAGTAACATGTAGAGCTCTCTTTCAGACCGCTCTCTGTTTAGACACAACTGACAAGTATGTGGAGGCGTGCAATGTTTCTGCTCTTCTGCATTATAGTCAGAGCACAGTATCTTAATCAGGCCTTGAGGGAGTTTCCTTAAATTTGGTACAAGCGTCCACTTGGACTCAAGAATGAACTGGTTAGAATTTGGTGGTCAGAGGTCACAGTCAGTCTGACCTCACAAAACATGTTTTCGGCCACAACTCGAGAATGAAAAAACACAAAAGTCTTCCATGACTTTCAAAGGAGCCATTACATTTTTTATTTTCTTGACAAACTTGCACTATTGGCATTTTTTAAACATATCAGATTTAAACTCTTATCCATGGATGATTAGTGTAGCAGGTAGGTAGCAACACAACTGCACCTAATGGAGGCTTACGGCGCCCCAGATTCAAACGTCCAAAAACACATAATTGAAAAGAAAAAAAAAAATCTCCATACTGCTCGTCCGTAGTGATCCAAGTGTCCTGAAGCCCCGACGTAAAAAGTTGTTTAGGAAAACGTCATTTGAACTCTGTCCTTAGCTTCATTATAGCCTGTAGCTCTAACTGCCTCTCTGGGCACCGCGCTTACGTGTGCACTCTTTCGAAGGAATTTCCCTATTTATTTGTTTTTGTCTGTTTTACTTTTTTTTCTCTTTCTTACAATTTTTTGCTTATTTTTTTTTGTAATCCTCCTTCATGGCTCATTGCTTTTTTCCCCATGTTTTCTAAAGAAATCAAGCCAATTCGCTCAGGTTTCAAAGGCTTAAGAAAACACAGCCCTGTGACGATACAGCGATTTCATACACCAGACGTTAGCCTACTGTAGCCTTCATAATGCAGACCCGCCAAAGTGCATTTTACCCATGTTGGCCCTCTGTTAAGAGAATCCAGTCTGCAGTGTAGTTAAAACACTTCACTGATAAACCAGAGATGTGTACAGCAGCACTGGGCTTCAGTAAATACAAATGCCAGCTTTGGAAAGAAGCACCAGCCAAATGGTAAAATATGCTCCTTCACTCACCAGCCATTAAGTCAATGATAATCTGTTGAGAGGCTGGTAGGTTTTGGAATACATTATCCACAGTGGCAGGTGAACAAAAAGTTAATTTCCAGCCCTGAAAGATATGTAAAAAGATTTCTGCATTTTTAAACACTTTATTTATTTAAAATATCATAGAAAATTACTTTTTAAACTTCCCCCAACACATAATTTAAATAGTCTCAAACTAAATTGGACCTACTTGATACTTTAATACTTACTTGCTACAACATTGTGGCCTGTGTTACACAACTTTCAACCTGTGTAGCATCAGTGCTGTGTGCAGAAAATGTTAACACACAGCCCTGCAGTGTTTGCAAAATGAGTGAAAACTCTGTGACTCATGACACAGTGTCTTTAGATGTGGAGGGTGTCTTTTCAAAGTCATCAAGTGTATGATGGCCATAGGAACATCTTCCCACCTACATAAGAGTTCATTTTGCAGTATGGAATGAGATACGCCTGCGGAAAAGCAAATAATCATTTAAGTGGCTCTTGTGTTTTTGTGTGTTTCTACAGTTCTCATTGCTGTTGATATCTTCATCTCTTCATTTTTTCACGTTTTATGGAAAGCAGGCAGAATAAGCCCAAGAATCCATCTGTCGCTACACATGCGGTGTATGGTTTTGTTAAATGATATCTATCACAAACACACATGTTCTCACTAATCTAGGAAAAATAAAACTTGAGCATCCCCAGTGTGTCTCAATATTGGGGTTCTGCCTCTGAGAGCAGCAAGTTAAATGTTGGTAGTGGGGCTTCTTTGATTTCCAATTTGGAGTCAAATTGGAAAACATAGAAATTGCCACTGTAGCACAACTTGCTTGGTTACATTTTTCATTTGCGTGTGATTGTTTGTACTCAACAGGGAGCAACACTTGATGTCTGCATTTACATGGTGTACATTTTGCTGAATGTTCTCTCTTTTAGCTATCACTGCAGGCATCTGCCTTATTTCTGTAGATTGTGTTTGAATCATTTCTGTGTAAACTGAGCCATGCTTTCCCTCGGAGAGGAGACTGGTGTCACCAGACAGAGATGGGTTCAAACTAGGGCTGCAGTGGTTTGTGTATTTGCGCCGGACCTTCACGCTACAGGGGTCATGTTTAGGTGCAGGCAGCTGCGTGCAGAATCCACATAATGTGGAACCACAGTTCACAAGCATGAGTTCAGCACAGAAACTTTTACCTGTACACTGTTGGTAACAGGTTCTGAGGTTAGCACAACAATTGATTGGCGAGCGAGTCAGTCACACTATGGTGACTGCAGTGCTGCCTGCAAGTTCCAGGTCAGCTTTCATAGCAATGAAGAGAAAGTTGTGTATGAGATGAGGATGGTGTGATGACGCTGCTGCACCTTTGTAGGGGATATGAGTGGAAAGGCATCTAACATGCTAACCCACATTCAACACATTACCCAGATTTTCTTGATCAGGACTAGGAAAAAAACAAGCAGTCTTAAAAGCAGAAGCATCAAACATCTCGTCAATATTGGCATATTCATTGACATATAGCCATGGCGGAATTTATTGTAACACTCATCCCAATCCAATAGGGCTCAACGATATGGGAAAATAATCTAATTAACCCTTTGCTAAGTCCCGCCCCTGGACGCCGACTTGCCAATCAGAACGTAACATCAGGCCGGCTCAGACCAGGGTCCTACAACACAGCTGTGCTCCATTGACTCTAATGCAGTCGTTTCAGATTTCCTTCATTTTCAGGCTGGTTTTGTGGATTTGGAGCTAAATGTTGTGCCTGGGGCACGTCATGTATTAATGATACTCATTACCTGGAGAGGTTGGAAAAAGATATACATTTCTTCCCTGTTCCAAAACCAAAATCAAACCTTGAAAAGTGTAGGGTTAGCTAGCTAGCTACTGAAGATATAGCCTACTGAATGTATACACATGCTGCTTTTGCTTTTTAATGATTATAACAGTACAGGAACCAGTGAAGGGAAGCAGGGGAAGTTTGCTGATATTCAACCAGCTGTGTGTTAGCACATGGTGTGCAGATTAATGTTGTTTGACTTCCCCCGGAGATCCCTGTCCGTCTGGCAGCAGAGGTCCATGTCCTGGCAGCGGCACGGGGGCAAAGCCAAACACTGTACATCTGCACACACTGTGATGCCACACAGCTGGTTCAATATCAGCAAAGTTTCCCTTTATATTCATTGTCTTGTGTGGCGATCAGCAGTGATGCGGTGGTTCACTTTTACACTGTGATCAGTAGCTTATAGTTCGGCTTTAGCTTCTAACTATCTTTGTCTTTTTAACCTGTTGTTGCTGCTGAGTCATATTGACACCGCTAAGTAGTTCTGTGCTCTGATCACTAACACCTGTGAATACATCTGCCATTGCTCTCTGTCTCTCTCTTGATTGCACTAAAACCCAGCCTTGACAATTTTCATATAGTAGTACTGCGAGGATCAAAGCTTGCAAGTGGCATTTTATAAGTGGTTTTCTTCATCTGATCTCATTCACATATGTCACGTGGAGCATAAGGCAGCGTTTGTGCAAAGGAAGCCCACTGGGCCAGGTGTTTCTGACCCTGTGGCTGGTTAGATTGTGTTGCATTAAAAATCCCCTGCTTTTGAGATTTGAAAACTGTGCTCTGTTACATCCAAACACCTATTTTAATTGGATTGGTCACTAAGCCCTTACTCACAAGTTTTTTTGTACTTTCATTTTGAAGCATAAGAGATGTTTTTTTTTTTTTTAAACCATGCAGCTATGTAGTGTAGCTTCATTTAAAGTGGAAGAGGAGAGCTGTTGCCTGATGGATATTCAGTCTTGTCAAATTGCCACAGAAACCACAGAATAAGAAGACCTCTACAGATCTACTGTGCAAATACTGACGATGATTAAAGCACAATTATAGATTCCACAATCCCATTAGGTTGGAAAATAAGCTGTGTGAGGATAAATAAAAAATATCAGTCCAGTGTAGTTCTCAAGGATAAAGCAACATTGCATTAAAAGGTTATAAAGAAGCCTTTGAAATCCAGCCTCTTTAATCTATCCACTGGTATTGTGCTCGTTTTCCTGCTGTACTGCAGCACTCCCCCATCCTTCCTTCATTTCTCTGGATGTCTCCAGAGGCCTCCACTTCAGAACAAAAACGACATTAATGAACTCTTTAGCCTGCGCAAATGCTTTCAGGAAGAGCGGAGTACAAAAAAATACCTCTAATGCTTTGTTTTTTCTCTTGATTTTCTAAAACGATCAGAGACAATCCTGAGTCACTAATTGCTGGCAGTGATAGGAACATTTTGACTGTTTTATCCCCACAGAGTTGAGGAAATAGCGAGAGGGAGGCATAGAGAGCAAGATCATTCAGCTTTGACTGTCAGATAGGGAGAATGGCGAGACTTGAATGAGCTTGGGGGCCCGCACTCTGGATTCTCTTTATAGCTCTGCCATCCCATGCAAAAAGGAATTTTGAATGTAGCTCCTACATATTTAATACAAAACTTGTTTCACAGATGTTTCTCCAGACATTTTCTGCCTCATAAAACAGGTCATATTATTTTTTAATAAGCCAACATCTCCTGTTGTTATGAGGATAGGTTATGAAGCCCATCAGGGTTGCTTTGATGTGAACGGTGACAGATAGATGCATAAACTGGAATGACAGGGAGAAGGGGCGCAAACACAGTGCTTACATGCAACTTTGTGTGTGGTAATGCGTGACGTGGATGAGTTAAAGAAAAGTTGAAAAAACTAAATTGGGTTCTCAGTAGTGTTGGAGCTGAAATATTTAGTGGATTAACTCATTAGTCAATCAACCGTAACTTAATTTATTTTTAAATCCATTAAGTTATATTTCAAGCAAAATGCCAAATTAGAGCTTTGTTGTTTTATTTGTCACATATAATAGCAACATGATTTTTTTAGGGGTTTTTGGCTGTTGGTATGACAAACAAGCATATAGAGACATCACTGGGCATTTTTTCAGATGATTAATTGATTAACCTAAAAAAAAAATCACCAGATAATCCAATTAAAAAAATAATCCTAATTGCAGCACTTGTTGTAATCTACAGTATTCTATCTTTAAGAAATCCCATGGGTGGATATTGTATGTACTGTTATCTGCAACAATTAGCCAGTTAATGGATTACTCTACCAACAGAAAATTAATCATTAATCGGCAACAATTATGATATTGATTTATCCATTCAGTATGTTTAGCTGGACTGCAGCAAAGCAGGAACAGTCCTGTGAAGGTGAGAGTGACCTACTGAGGCTGTGTTTGAATTCTCATACTAACATAATATTCATACTTACTATGGTGTAAAATTAATGTGGATATTGTGAACGTAAGTATGAGATGTGAGTTACTGGACACACGCAATTGCCCCACAATGCATTGCATCTGCTCAGATTGTGCAGCCGCCTGCAATGGTAGTGATATTCTCTTATTATCTCTTCCATGTGTAAGCCTTGAGGGGATTATGCGTTTGGTTGTGTTTGTGTGTGCGTATGTGTGCATGTTTTAGTGTGTGAGTTTAAGAGTGTGTGTATTGGTCTGTCTGCAGCTAATATCACAAACTACTGAAACCATCAGCCTCATATTTTGTGTGCACATGCATGACTCAAAGGACTCTCGTGATTGTGGTGATACATATCGTTGAAAACCTTTTTAATTGACTGTTTTACACCGTCACTGCTCTCACCTGACCAAAATGGCAGCAAGTCTTTTCCGAAAATCATCTTGGCTACTAACAGCCTTACCGTCTGTTGCAGGCCACATTTCAGTCTTCATTGTGGCTCAAAAACTGACGTCCATAGAAAGGTTTGGTCTTATTTTGAACTGGATTATCTACAGATAATTTCCATACTCGATATGATATGATACACCAAAGTAAGACACGTCACAAGATGAATTAGTCCCCGTTTTCGTTTTCTTCACTGCCATCTTGACCAAGGGAGCCAGCGGGGACAGTTCCATTGTGCGCAACTGTGCCGGACAGCATCTTACCACACCGGAAGAATTTCAGGAATGGGGCGTTTAACCTGCACGATTTTGTAGACTTGCAGATTTTGGTGGTCCGCGCGGATTAAAAGTGGACGTCCGCAAGCCCTGTGCGTCCAAAGCTCAGATTTTACGACCGTGCGGACTCCGCTCCGCGCACCAGTGTCAGTCAAAACACTGCTCGACATGTATTTTTCACATCGCTATGACAGAAACGTGCAAGAATTGGGGGTAATGTAGTGTTTCACAGACATTTTTATTGGAAACTACAACGCGGAAGTGCGCTCAACGCACCGCTTATAGTGTGCCTGAGTCTGTGAGCACCTTAAATTAAAACTCTCGGCGCACACTGCAACACAATCAAACAGATGCGCAACTCAGAGGATCAGAAGTGTCTCTGACACCAGACTCAGAGTGGCTCTGAGTGCGCTCGTGGCTCGTTGACGGTGTTAGTGTTGCGTTTAAGGCCTCCCCCCCAAAAAACGGAAAAAAAGTGCAGAAGCTTCGAATTTTTTTTTTCAAAATCGAATCCCGTGCCATCGAATGAAGCTTCGACGCTTCGAATTTTTTGGGTCAGCCCTAAACACATCTTTGAATTCTTCCAGCTGCCCCTTTTGTCATCTGCATTTGGGTCCAATCGCTCTACCTGCTCGCCCAGACCTAACAGCTCGTCCCTCATTGTTAGTTGCAGCCCTATTTACAGTATGTAACATTCTGAGAGACATACTGTAAGTCCTTTAAATTCATTAATATGGCTGCTACATGTCTTTGTCAAGCACAGTGTGATAGAACCCATTCATATCTATGAACCTAAAAAAACACCATAACCAAAAGACAATGCAAACTTGTTCGTCATTTGGGATTGTGAACACAAGCCACTGATGATAATTAGTTTGGGTTAGAGTTGGATTTATCAGTTTCATAACAACTTCGTGTTTGACTATCAAATCAATCAAATTGATATCTGTCAAGTGGGGCCCCAGCACTGAGCGGGCCCTGTCATAGTCAGCCCAGTATTCCCCCAGTAGACACTGCAGTCCGCTCTGTGTATCTAACACTGTTTTCATGTGGTGCATTCATGTGCTGGTGGTGAGCTGACATTGACTGACACCCCAGCTGCAGCTGACATGCTTCTACTGTAACTAGCACCACATCACTTGGCTATCTTTTGGTCCGTTTGTTTACCTGTTGTTGAACATTTGTAATGTGTAGGCTGGACCTTTCCATGAGGTTATTCCCATGTATGTGTGGGTTTCCTCTGGGTGCTCTGGTTTCGTCCCACAGTCCAAAAACATGCAGGTTTGGAGAATTGGAAACATTCAGTAAAAACTGCCTGTGGATGTTGATTTGAGTGTGAATGTGTTAAACCTGTACAGGCTGTACCCTGGCTCCTGCTCAGTGTGTGCCGGGGTAACTGCACATGCTCATGTTAAAGAGGTTATGTAAGATGGATAGATGGATGGACAAAATATATACGTATATACATTTTTTTTTTAACATATATCAGCTTAACGAGTTCAGAGGCTGGAAAACGTGAGTGGCATGTGAGGCAGCTTTGCAGAATTGACATGATGTGCGGGATTGTGTTTTCTGCAGAGTACACACAACGTCCCATCAGGCATGTTCATGAACCAGTGATTGCAGTGACGAAGAACAAAAACAAAATTGGGTTAATTTGAACTAATTAGCAGAGCACATGGAATCTGCGCCCGCGGAAGTCTGATGACATCAGACTAAATGTTTTTCTTGGCACGTGGTTAAGTATATTTATTTGGATTAAACTTAATCTTGTTGTCTTGTTGAGACTGGTTTAAGTAATTTGACTAAAGACCAAATACACTGTATTTTGTGCATTTTTGATTCTCTTTTCTTCACTCTTCTTCTCTGATTGATTTATTTCTTTAATTTCTTTAGGTCTAGGCTTATTTAATGCATTCTGAATCTCATATTTTTTAAAAATTTAAAACCCAAACTCACTGAACTCAGTGATTTAATTGTATATCTTGACACACTGAATTGCTTGAGGATATTTTTTCATAGGAAATGTATACGTCCATTTCTAAACCTGTAAATGGCAAAAGCCTCCACACAGGAGAGCAGATACATGCAGCTCCAAAGAAGGAAAAAAATTTGTTGATCGCCTTGTCAAAGCTGCAGTCACGGGTTTCTGGGTCTCTGCTTCACTATTCTATGTATTTAAATCTTAAATCCTGTTATACTGCCCTAAAGACTATTTTCTAGCAATGAATAGGTCTACTATGCACCTTTCTAGTTTTGCACAGTGGTCAGTTTTTTAGTAGGTGGCTATTCCTCTCACCCAGCTTGGAGAAGCCTTTGAGGAGCACCTTTGAAAGTGTTGGAAGTTTATTATAAGCCTTTTAGCGGAGTGAATTCATGCTGAGCTGTGAAAGTGCTGAAGGAGACCATAACAGGTCTGCCTGTACAGCAGCATCCAGAGCTGAGAAGTATGTTTGATCGCTCTGAATTGTTTAAACTACCACACTACATCTTCCCTCTGCATTCTCACCGAGCAGGTCTTTAGGGATGGCGAGAGAAAGAGACAGCACTACAGTTGTCTCTTTAATTTCAGAATCGCTTCTTAAAAGTAGCTTGACTTTGTCGGAGAACAGAAAACAGCATTGCAAAAGGTGCGGGATTAATTTGGGGAACTGGAGCTGCCAACACGTTGAGCACTGCACACAAGTCATTAAGGCGTAATCATTAAAAATCAATTCCACCAGTATACCACCTTTCTCATATTGTTCTGAACCTCTTTTGCATAACACAGGTCTCACCAGGCTCAAAGCTCAAAAATCCATCTAAATCCTGTCTCTTCCCTTTCATGAATGAAATTAGCGGGTGAATCTGGTGAAATGAAGACTCTTAACTTTCGCAACTGATCCAGTCAATCTATTCATGGGAAGAGCAGTAAATCCTAATATTTTGTAGAGGATATAATAATGGAGTTAGAATTAGACCATGGAAGATGGAAAGTTGTCATTAGTGAGGATGGGGGTGTGGGGGATTGTGAGTGAGGACTAGCGGGTTTAAAGCAGCTGAGACTTCAAACAGGGAGGTTTCAGTTGGAATATAGTACTGTTCTTTCTGGTTTAAAAAACAGTAAAAGTACCCTGCAAATGGGACTGGGCAAGATATTGATATTAGGGCTGGGTGATATGGAGAGAAAATCTCAGTATTTTCAGACTGAATGGCGGTACATGATATATATCTGTTTTCAGTTGCAAGTCAGAGCCCATTGAGATGTCACATGCACACAAAAACAGATTTTGATCAAAATAAAATGAGATTTTGTCCGATTTTCCAATCTACTTTTGTCTAAATGAGTGATAGGATGTTCGATATTCGACATTTCTCCAGTACGAAGCTAGGGCTGACCTGCCGTCAGCCCGTGAGCACATGCTATATTAAATAATAGGGAACTCAGACAGCGTCAGACAACGTCAAAATACGTTCACTAAAAGTGCATTTTCACACAGATAATGGAAAGGAGAAAGGAATGTCTGTGTTTACCTTTAGCTGGATTCAGACATGTTCCTCTGCCTGTTGCTGCTCCCTCTCTCTCTTCGTCCGGCTCTGCGTCTGTGTACGTCCGTGTACTCCGTGTTCAAATAAATACGGGCGGTCATCAAATTCAAATGGCTCATTCAGATCCAGTTGGTCAAAATCGGGTAAAAATTCAGACATGTTTGTTATGGCAAGTCAAAACACTCACTCAGAGAGTGAAAGTCTGGCTCTGAAATCTCACGTCTCGCGAGATTTGAGTTGTTGAGTTACCGCTGGAGTGACCGTACAAACACGAGGAGTTACTCTGTTTGGACTAGTCATGGCTGAATTTATGCCAGATTTTGACCAACTGGATCTGGATGAGCCATTTGAATTTGATGACCACCCTTTTTTATTTGAACATGGACGTACACGGATGCAGAGCTCATTGAAATTGAATAGTGGACCAGGAGAGAGAGAGAACAGCAACAGGCAGAGGAACATGTCCGAATCCAGCTAAAGGTAAACACAGACGTTCATTTCTCCTTTCTGTTATGTTGTCGGATAATTATACTAACAATCCGAGCCTATCTGTGTGGGGGAAAAAAAGCACTTTCAGTGGATGTATTTTGACGTTGTTTGACGCTATCTGAGTGCCCTATGGTTTAATATAGCGCGCACTCACGGGCTGCAGGCAGGTCAGCCCGAGCTTCATACTGGAGAAATGTCAAATATTGAACATCCTATCACTCGTTTAGACAAAAGTAGATCGGAAAAATAGGGCCCAGGTTGAAAAAAACATTAGTTCCCCTTTAACTTTTTGCACATAGCACTGGAGCTACAGAGGTTTAAAGGTTTGTAGCACAGGACACAAAACTATAACATAAGTATAAAAGTATCAGGTAGGCCTAAATCCACTGGAGTTTGGAACAATTAAAAATCTTTCTGGATGGAGTTAACAAGTCTTTTTCCATGGCCTTTCAAATGAATCTAGTGCTGGAAAATGATATGAATCTTTTTTTTTAATTTAGGCTGTTGATCTTATTTATGCCCAGAGCATCAACAGAGAAGCTTTGAGGTGCTTGTACTCGTTTATACAGAGCAGGCCGACTGACTAAAATGCACCGGTGACTTTGGCGTCATCCGGATCTGCAGTGGGAGGCTGGCTGAACTCTGTGGGGAGAAGGACTAGCCTTCAATCTGTTTTTGTCCCATTCCACTAGTTGACACATTCAGGTGATACTGTTTTTTTGGAATTTGAAGTGTTTTCACGGATAAACCTGAATTCAGTTGAACAATGTTGGCATACTTTTGAACACAAATCATTGATGAACAGCCAATCTAATGGGGCTGAGCCAACTAGCACGCTACAACTGACAGAGAGCATTTAGTGCGCTGCCAAAACTTTCCGGATAAAACTCTCCCTCCATAATAAATGCTCCACATGTAAGTAGTTACATAAATAGACTGTTCTTACTGTAATTGTTTTGGTCATAGGGCAATGCCACTGAGGATGTCCTATACTGAACCGAATGCCATATACTGAACAGTTTGGGATGAATACAGGTACTGACACCTCTGATATAAAGACAAGATCATATAAATATGATTAAACATAAATTTGAAATCTATTGACAATAAATCTAGCCATCTACATACATTTAAGGTAAAAAAAAAAAAATGACATGTGACCTACTCCAGCAAAAACAGACCTTGTATGTTCTGTACAGGTGAAAACACTGGTGGACATAAGCACACAGGCTAGAATGGCAGCTCATCATTTCTGGCAGCTACGTCAGAGCCAGAGTGCAAAGCAGCCTTTCCAAAGCCTTCCTAAGTAATAAAACTAAATACATTCATGCCAAGTCATGGCACCCTGTGAGAGTGCAGATCTCTGGAAACTGAGTGGCCAGCTCCAGGTGCCTGGCACAACATGCTGTGACCCCTGTCAAGGAAGTCTGGGCTCCTTGTGTGCTATTGACCCCGGCGCTAAAGGGAGAAATTTGATTGGCTCTTGTATTTGAATGTGAAGTGTACCGTATGCTCAACTCCAGCTGTAAACTGGAAGAGATGAATGATGTGTGGTGCAGATTCATGAGGCAGTTCCTCTGTAAGTAGCCATCATGATTCAAAGCGGGGATATCCAGCCAGCCCGGACACATCCCCGTCATTATCTGCATAATATGCTGACAAGATTAGAAATCCGGATTTTGTTAAATCCAGCTTGGAGTCGCACCACTGTCCTTCACTCTCTGCAGAATTAAATCATGCTGCTGCTCTGACAAACTGGTGCTCTAAAAAACATGTCACATGCAAACGTTTTAGCTAATCAGCTGTGATTTCTTTATTTCTGTACACGACACCATTATGATAGGATAAACTGTTTTACATTTGGCGCTGAGCCACAACATTTAAAAGGGAAAAGCTGTGCTTGCTGCCATGGAGATTTGGACGTTGCCTCTGATGAATTAATCTACAGTTGTCTGCTGCAGAGCCGTCTGTGCATAAAGATTGGGCAAGGTGCCATGCATTAGTATGTTGCCATGACTGAAATATATAGTTGGATTACTGTCCTTTGAATGGGTCTTATTTTAATTATTCCTTAACCAAAGGCCTCAGAATTTTGGATGTAGCTTTCATTGAGACATTGCTGTGTGAAGGGAAGACAGTATGTTGCCACTGGACCATAAAGGATATTGTTTGCCCAATTCCCCTCCTTAACCCCTGCCCTTGTTTCAGAGTCACCCTCTAAAAAAAAGATGTGTGAGAGGCAACAGTTTACAACAAAGGTGTGAAAGGTCATCTGTTTTATTCTTGTGGCGTTTAATGGCAGGTTGCTTCCAGTTTAATGTTGCTGTCCATCTTTATTCTTCAGCTATTCAGAAGTTGTTAGGAGCTGCCCTTGATGCCAGGCTCAGTGGAAGTGAAATGCATCTGTGTAGGGAGATGGGGAGGCCTGAAATGTCATCTCACAGAGTGATTTGTATTGGGGAAACCACTGTGTTTGGCATGAATGGATAATCAAAAGGGGAGAGGTCGAGGATGAAGAAAGACATTACTCTGTCTCTTCCCTATCACCCTCTATCAGATGACCACTAAGAGACAGAGTTAAAAGAAAAAAAAAATATGATAAAAAAGGTTGATAAAACTGCAATTCAAAACTTGGAAAGGGTTCAGTATTTCTTTTGGAGCTACTTCAATTACACTAAGACAGAAACTGGCAAAGACTTTTAGATACAGAACCTTCAAGCTTTCTTGTAGTACCAACATGTGAACTGAATCAGCACCCATATCCCAGCACTGTGCGTATCAATAAAACATATGTTCTTATCTTTGATGTTGACAAGTTGACCCTGGACTGGGATAACATTTGTTAAAGTGGTAAGCCTTGTACACTAAACACGAAAATGTGAGGACGCCCATTTGTGATATCTGAATATCTTGTTGATGGTTGGCATGTTTTACCTGCCTCTGTTAAGATTTTTTTTAACCTGACTGCAGGAGTTTGCTCCAGTTTAGTGATGTCAGGCACTGATGTTTGGTGTTGGGGTATGTCTCACAGTCGTCGTTCAAGTCGAGGTTACTCAGTATATAAATCCCCCTACTGACGACATTGCTGAAAGAAAAACGATGCACAAAATTGTAATTAAAAAAAAAAAGCCGGAGAGTGACACACATAGATGTAAATATTTATGGACTGGAGAAGGATATGAGATCAGTAAGCCAGATCTATCAACTGTTGAGGTCATTTTAATTCAATAACAGGTTTATGTGCCCCCAGAAAAAAAATACAGTCTCGCCATCATTAACTGTCGTGTTTATATTTTGCTGTCTTTATGAAAGTCCCGATAGTTTAGGGTTAACGAGGTAGGAGTTTTGGTTTTGTATTGTAATCTTAGGAATTCTTCTTCTTTCTTCTTTCTTCTTCCGAGGAGATCATACTTCCCATGGGTGAAAACTCACCAAACTTTGCACAAAGGTCCAGTCTCATGCCAGATATCCCCAGCTGTAAACTCAAGCCAATAGTCCTGATGGTGGCGCTACAGCAAGCATCTGAAGTTCAAAACTATATCACTTATTCCATTCCAATGCTATTCTCTTTAATTGACAATAGGGCTGCAAGGATAAGTCGACTAATTGATTACTAATCGACTATTAAAATAATCGGTGACTATGTTAGTAGTCGACTAATAGGTTTGAGTCATTTTTCATAGAGAATTACCATAAAAGTACCCCAAAATACTCTTACTGCAGCTTCTTACGTTCAAATATTGGCAGCTTTACACACTCTCCCATGACGGTGAACCAAAACAGACAGAGACAGACTGACATTTTTTGACATTTTAACACATTTTTTGCGATAAAAGGATTAGTCGACTAATCGAAGAAATTGACAGATTAGTCAACAGTGAAAATAATCATTAGTTGCAGCCCTTATTGAATAAAAAGTATATTCTTTTACTAATTTGTCATATTGTCAAGAATATCTTACAAAGATTGATTCAGTAATGGTCATTTTTCAGGTGAAGTATTCAAACCTGACCTGTGTAAGCCCCTCGTCATACTCATAAACTACCTCAAAAACACTAAAAAACATCTGCAACAACAGGATGTTCTATTCTACCATTGTTCTGTACCTTTGAGGACATGCTGTTTCTTTGGGACAACCTCAGAATATGCATAAATGATGTAGATAACAGAGTACTTATCATGGGCAATGTTTTTGCTTGATATTGAATCAGCATGACATCTTATGTGTACAGTGTCTTACCGGCTCAGTCAGAAGGGCATATGACAGCATGTACGGCTCATATGTTGTATTGCAAAAGTACGTATTTTTCATATTTTATATTGTGCATGAACTATTTATTTGCTCTAAATACATACGTTCCCTATTTTATTTTGACATTTTGAGAACGTTTGGCTCTGTAATCCCCCCCATCACACTTCTTTCTTCATCTTTCTTCATCTTTCCTCTTGGTATTTCTACAGGACATGAGTCGTGATTTGAAGGTGTTCATGTGCAATATAACCCTGCCTGACTTGTGCACAGAGGTCATTTCCATCCCATCTGTGGTAGCTCATGAATTTCTTCCTTGTATTGAGGAGCAAGAGGTTGTCAAATCTGCCAGCTCTAAACTATATTACCTTACTCCATGCTGAATTTCTCACGGAAAACTCTACATCAATATAGTACTGAGAGAATGACAGCATGAATCTGAGCAGATACAGGATTTAAATGAATATTTACAATTTTCCTATCTGTAATTTTCCACAGTTTTCTAAATAATGTTGGATGAAAAAGTAGTTTCACAGTGAACTCTTCTATTAACCCCAAAATATTACTTCAGCGCCTTCAATGATAACATTCCCCACCAAATAGGCCACATGTATGTATGTGGGATTTTTAAACACGGGATAAAAATATAGGTGAAAATTGACAATAAACTGCTTTCCCATTGCCAGTAAACCAGACCGGTGTTCACAGCTCTGCAGCTCTGCCTTTTCTTTCCTGGTGTGTCACATTAGACTTCACGGACGGGCCGAAAATATGCGTTGGTGAACATTAGAAAGCAGTATGGTAAGTAAGTAAGCTAGTGAAAATGTGGCAGTGGTTACTTCTTTTTCATATCTCTTGAAGAAGGACCACTTATGAAATCATCCAATTGGACAATGGGTAAAAAGCAGACATGACGTGGGGTGCTTTTCTGCTTGGGGTTGAAGTTTTTCAGCTCGAGGATTGCGGTTCAGTTAAAACACCAGGTTCCTAGAGCGCAGAAATATGAAGCTCATAGCAATGCAATAACCGCAAGCAAAAAACTGAATTCTCTTTAATAAAAATAGAGTATGGTGAATGAGCTAGGAAAGGTAGTATCAGCACTGTCTCTACCTGGAGCTCGCATGAACGGAGCCTGGGTTTGTTGAAGGTTGTAGTGCTGTTTGGGCTGAGAAAGCCATGTGTAAGTAAGGTAAAGGAGGTTGTTGGGTTGGTGTGGGGAGCAGTGAGACCTGGCATTAGGGGAGTGTCATGCCAGATGGGATGCCAGAGGTCACTGTCTAGCCTCCTGGAGGTGTCGTGGGACCAACTAGACGAAACACTGGTGAAAGGAGGTTCCCACCCTATTGACCCCAAAGACGTGTTGGTTATCACTGCTCACTGGTCTGTATAGTTAAGCCTTTCCATAATAGTTTATTATAGGGCTTAGGACGTTATTCATTGAGTGCTGATTCTTTCCCCTGATCCCCCCTGATCACACTTTCTGTGTGATCAGGGGCCTCAATAATAAAGCTTGCTGCGCACAAAAAGATTGCGGGAACGGGGCTGAAATGTGCGTATGCATTTTTCACCGCCAACGTTGGGATTTATAAAGAAATACTATGCGGAAAAGGGTGCGCATTCCTACGCACACTGTCGACCTGCCGTAGACCTCCCGCAAAGTTTTCCAGGCACGGGAAATCAGCGACATAAATGATTAATATTGTACTTTGGATATAGGATAAAATACAGTCACTCCCCTTAAAGTTAAATAAATAAATAAATAAGTAATAAATAAAAAATAAATTAATTAAAAACAGTAGTTGCAATTAGGATCAGCTTGTACAAATGTCACTGATTGGCACATGCGCTATAAATAGCAGTCAGTTCGACTCATACAATGTCGTGCATAATGGCTTTGGCTTTGCTGGAGGACTTGGCGAACAGACAACTGAGGCGTGAGCGCGTCTTCAGGGACCATGAGGACTTTCTAGCCCATGATGATGAATGGCTAATAAGCCGATTCAGATTACCGAGAGCCATTCTCTTGGATATCTGTGCTGAATTGGGCCCAGCTTTGGAGAGACCCACCCGACGGAACTGGTCCATCCCCGTGCAAGTCCAACTGATGACCACTTTGGGTTTCCTAGCCACGGGGACATTCCAGCGCGAACTGGCTGACAGGTCTGGAATATCGCAGCCATCATTCAGCACATTAATGCCAGTCTTAGACGGCATTATTGAAATGAGTTTCCTTACACTGTGGGTGAGCAGGCCAATATCAAAATGCAATTTGCAGCAATTTCCGGTTTTCCAAATGTAATCGGAGCGATTGACTGCACTCACATTGCCATAAAAGCACCAAATGATAACGAATTTGCATATGTAAATCGGAAACATTATCACTCTGTTAATGTTCAAATCATTTGTAGCGCTGACATGACTGTGACAAATGTGGTGGCTCAATGGCCTGGCTCCACACATGACTCATTTATTTTGAGGCATAGTAGTGTTTGAAGAAGACTTCAGGCTGGTGCTGTGCGTGATGGTTGGCTTGTCGGTGAGTTTATTAATTTATTTAATTTATTATTGTTAAATTCATTGGTTATTGGCTAATCTTATACATGCAATATTCACGCAGGTGACAGTGGATATCCACTTACCACCTGGCTCCTCACTCCCTCCGCAAACGCACAGAATGTGGCACAAAGACGATACGAGGCGCATGGTCAGACCCGTTGTGTGGTGGAGCGCACAGTCGGCCACATGAAAACCCGCTGGAGGTGCCTGGATAAGTCAGGTGGCACTCTTATATGCCCCTGATAAGGTGAGTGCACTTGTAGGCCTACCACCTAAAACATTAAATGTCACTTTGTAAAGTCACTTTATCAGAAGGTTTATTGTCTAAACCCTTTTGAGGTTACTGATTTTTTTTTTTGTAACCTACCCTTTTTGTGTAGAACTGATTGAAAATAATTTTACTGAATAACACATTTTATGGTGATTTTCAAGGTGTGTCGGATTATTCGCGCGTGTGCCGTCCTCCACAATGTGGCACAGCGGAACGGCGTCCCTGCACCAGCTGAACTCGTACAAGAGGACATCGTCCCACACCAGCCTGGAGCTGAGCAACTCCCTCCAGCAATTGCATTGCGTGAACAAGTGATGCACCAGTTATGAAACAGACAACAGGTATACTTCTTGACCAATTCTTTTAATGTGCTGCACATTTCAGACAGTACATCCCGTACTCTGTGTAATTCTTGCGTTAAATCCTGAATTGCACTAATAATGTCCCTCTGTGACTGCAGCACAGCATCGGTGAGGACGCGGCCACTTGCACGACCTCCTCCTGAGATGCCACTGGGTCCTGCCTGTGGGGAGACTGGGTCCACCTGCACACTGGAGACACTGCTGGCGCCTGGGGCAGGCTCTGTGGCGCTGCCATCATCCCCAACACCCACAGCGACACTTTTACCTGAATAAAATGGAAGAAATGATTTAATGCAATGTGTGTAGTTATTATTGACACTCAAAACTTTAAAGGTCAGTGTTGGTATCAAACGTTCGCCTTACCTATATCTGTGACATCCACAACAGCATCGGTGTCTCCCTCAGCTTCTGGCACAATGCCAGACAGAAGGGTTTCCCCGAGGATCGCTCCAACCCTTGTGTCAAAGGGAGAGGGTGGCGGTTCTCCCTGACCACCACGAGTTGCCTGGACACTCTGCCGGTGAGCTGCAAGTCGTTTTTTGGCCACTTCTTTTTCATCTGATAATAAAAATAAAATTGCACTTTTCATTTAAAATAAATCTTAAAATGCCACAAAATAGCAACTTTTTTTTTCCTGTGTGGATATCACAGAAAAATAGAAAAAATAGAAAACACAAAAATCACAATGACTCACCTCCTGTGCGTCGATCCCACACGGTTCACGGCGTCTGCCACAAGTTGTTTTTTTTTATTTGAAATGCCACTGCTGAGGCCTACAAATAAAACTTTTTTACGGTGCTCAATCTCGGTCAAGAGCACTTCAATTTCGCATTCGGTAAACTTAGCCTTCTTTGAGCGTGTTGTCTCCATCTCTCCCTCGCTGAAAGGCCCAGCAAGGGGTCCTTAAAACCGTCCGCATATTCATGAGCTATTTAGCATTGACCATTTATGGATGATTGTGGGCAGACAATAAGTGGAGGAGTGGGATGAGACAGGGAGGAGCACACTCACGCACAATTCACCGCAGGTGGGTATTTATAATGAGAGGATTGCGTACAGGTGTGCGCCGCACGGTTTTATAAATCTGAATATTTTTGTGCGTAAGCACTTTCTGTGTTTCATCCGTACGCCATCTTTTAAGGTGAATCCTACGCACAGTTTTATAAATGAGGCCCCAGGGCCTTATGCCATCTCTCTCTCTCAAACTCTCTCAAATTTTGGACGATGTTTGTATGCTGCTTGGATAGAGACGGACAGTAATTTGTGGCTGCTTGTCATTGCAATGTGCCAGCAAAAGAGCTACAAGTAGTGTCGCCACCTAGTGTCATATTACCATCACTGATGATTGGAGCTGATCGTTCCTGGAGCTGATAAATACCTGTGACTACTGCAAAGTAATTTGAGGCGGAGAGAATGCCGGTCGTAACGTTTCCCATTAAATACAAAAGTCCAGATGTTAGTGGGTGTAAGTGTGTGTTTGATCCACTGGAAAAGGGGCCTATTATTAGTAGTCTTTTTGGCTCTTCCAGTTTTTTCCATTGTAGCATTGTATGTAAAATATTTACAGATTACAAAAGTGTAAGGCCTCACAGAATTTTTCTTTCTCAACAATGTCAACACAACTGTATGTTTTTTTTTATCAACCTTAAAACAAATCCCCAGTAGAATCTGAGTGAACAGAGTCAAAGCATAACATGATTTTTTTGTGTTATCTTTAGAGCTGTACTCAGTCGAATCAGATTTGGCTTTTCAATGCATATATTCCATTATTTGTTCCTTTTTTCACATAGATTGTTTGAACGCGGCTCAGTGGGACATTCAGAATGACAGTGACGTTCATGTAATATAGTTGACAAGCCATGTAGCCCTCCGAGCTAATGCCTATTAGCTACACTAATGACAGATTCTAAATGTGTAACAGCATTTTTTTTGTCGACAGTAGATATCAAGCAAAAGCCAGAGACTGCCTCCTATTAAGTTGCTGCGAGCTGTAAATTCACCGCTTCTTAGCAGAGGACAGAACACCACGTTATCTCAGGGCCTGACCGGGCCTCTCTTCCTCAAGGCAGCTGCCTCCATCTCACTCAGCCTCACCCTGGGTCTGGGTCTGCAGCTGCCTGTACCAGAGAGCAGCGTGAAAGTGAGGAGCGCTCACTCTGCAGTTACATCTGAGGACTGAAACATCACCAGAGGTAGAATGCACTCTGTCTGACAGCTCACTTCAAGAATCCCAGTTGACTCAGGGGTCTTCTACTGACGAGTCAAATCTTGACTTACAAGGAGCAGCCCCAGTTTCCTTTGCACATATGACAGCATAATGCATACAGGTGGGAATATACTGTAAATGTAAAAGCAGGGGCAACAGGCATACAGTAAATGGTAAGGTAAACCCACAGTCCCAGTAGTCAATCTAAAATGAATGACAGTAGTGTGGAAGTTGGGTTGGTGGGTGGTGAATAAAAGTTAGCGGCGTTGTAGCAGGCATTTTAAGTCGGAAGTCTCAGGAGCAGTTGTCATTTTTTGGTGGATGGACCATCCGCACTAGGAGAAACTGAAATAGTAAAAGCAGAGAAATGTAATTTTCAAGTATACAAGATAAGAAAGTCATGAATGCTGAGAAGGCTATCAGGCCTATTTAGGACTGTTTAAGTAAGACAGTAACAAGGAGGCACAGCAGGCACTCACCATGTCCAAGGCCGGCCTGTGGAGAGAGAGGTCAAGTCAGGTTAGTAGACGTGATGTTAGATGAAGGTCAAGTGTATTGCCGTGTACCATTGAACAAGACAGAAACATGGATTAAAAAGGGCGTAGTTAATTACAACTGTTAAACTCACACTGGCCATATTATAAAGATAACTTTAATTTCGGGAATTTGATTTCATATTTAAAAAATTTAGTAATACGTAATTTGCACAATTGGCAGAGTGTTGTCTCAGACAGAAAAAGCTTTTTAGACATTTATGTATTTGTGTGCATGAACTTTATAATGTTTAATTGACCATTTGTGCAGTTTGAATGTTGCGTCTGACAGAAGGCTCATATCTGCAAAATACATTTCCATTAATGTCAAATTAGTATTTAAGCTGTACTTCTTGAAAGCACAAGTAAAGTTAATAACATCTAATCCGTCTTGATATGAAATAATTAATAGTATTAATGTGCCTGATAATATTGCGTTAATAAAAAAGCAAAATTCACTGAAATAAATGGTTTAACACGCACAAATATGCAACATCTAGCTGCATGACACATGGTGCTGTGCACCATTCATCATACTGCCATTAAGAGGCTTAAAATCACTGCAATTATGAACCAGACTCCAATATTTTTACTTTATCTTCTCTAGTGTTAGAGATGTCACAAAAACGTGTTCACTGTGTTTAATGAAATCATTTTATGCCTCTCTTTTTTTATGTGTGTGTGTGTGTGTGTGAGTGAGAGAGAGGGATTTGGATGTGAAGTGTGCATACATGCATGTCCACATTTGGACAAAAGGCTCTGTGTATACCCTGCATACTGTATGTTCCGTCTCCTCAGAGGGCTGCAGGCTGTGTGCATCGGTCAGGCTTGAATGCGTTGCTCTGCCAGAGTTAGCAACAGACAATGAGCTGAGAGCTGAGGAGGGAAGGCTCTCGGTCTGTCTCCCTGGAGAGCACCTGTGGCTAAGGAGCTTGTTATTGATCTAAGTAGGGGGAGGAATGAGAGACAGAGGGCAAGCCGGGAAGCACCTCTGCCCTATCCTGCCCTTCAGCGTCCCATCGGACCGAGCTGTGAGTCTTTATCAACTCCACAGCCTGCCTAAGTCAAAATAGAAAAACTACCATGGATGAGGGGGTCCAAAGTCCCACAAGGACGAAGATTATGTTCCTGGAGGTCAAATTTAAACAAATCTGAACCAAACTTTTAAACAACCTTTTCTCAACAGCATTTTCTCCTTAGAATTATTCTCACATGCAACTGTTTTGCAACGCTGAAAAACATGAATGACTCGTCGAAAAATTATCAGCAGCAATTAAAATAATTGATTCTTCATTCAGGCTCGTCAAATGTGAGGATATGCTGCTTTTTGATATCCTCAATTGAAAATCTTTCCATTTTTGACTGTCGATTGGTCCAAACAAGCAATCTAAAGACACTAAACATTGCCTATTCCTTATTGCATTGATGTGCAAATATGTGCAAATGAATGACACATGAGCGTAATTCACAGGGTTTCTTTTAAAACCTGTTTCTGTAGTTCAAGAATAAGGCTTGAGATTGAAATGGAGTAAGAATTTTATGGGCTTTTGTGCATCTTTACTTAGCTGTTGTACAGGTTACTTGACCTGGAGCGCAGAACATCCTGCTGCCAATGCTGTGTGAATAACCATAGTTAGGTCAAAAATGAACAACAGCATTAACTGAAAGTGAAAGCTAAAAGTCAGGATTATCTGATGGAGTGAAACGAGTGTAGGGAAAAAAATTCTACTCCTACTCTTTCACTCTTCTCTTTGCAACACTTATCTAATGTGCTTTTTGCAGTAAGGTTGTCTGATTATACTGTGCTTCACTTCTCGGCTTGTAAACAATGCTAATGCAGCTGTTGTTGTTTAATACAAGACCATTTCATCATCACCACCACCACCCAGCACCCAACTGTAGGCTGTGATTTCCCCTGAGGAGTGGGAGTCCCAGCAGCTTCAGATCATCAGGGGCCACGAGGTGCAGCCTTATACCTAAACACTGCTTTGCGTGCATAACTGGGAACCATTCATTCCCTTGTGCATGTATCTACATTGATTGTGTATCGGGGTGTGGCTCATTTCTGCAGACACAACAGTACTGTGATTGAACTGACACTGACGGACGAGTGCAGCTGCTGCTGATGTGGTGCTGATGGGATGCTTTTGATATGCGGCTGGTGTAAACAAGGTGTTAGCTGAGGAACGATTTCAGTTGTCGTTGGTTGTGACTACTTAGAGAGACACATCAGAGAGTGAGGGGCTTTATATGCTCAGAAAACCAAATTAACCTCCTTTCTTGCCCAAGCTGGGTGAAAGAAAGGGAAGCAAGGGTGCAGCAGCAAAACACTCCTTGTGCTTGAGTGAAAGTGGCCAAAGCACATGTTGGACAGAGAACATATTGACCTGAGAGTCACAGTGTTGCCAAAGTTTGCAGTGGACCCTGTACACATCCCTCTGGTAGAGCTGGTCCAGAAAAAATATGCAGAAAAACAACATCATAGAGGCTGAGGCGAGCGGCTCTGTGGTAAATTTTTGTGCCACTTCAGCCTACTCTGAACCACCCCTGCCAAATGAAATTGACTCACTCACTATAACCCTTTCTCCTACACGTTATGTTAATATACAACTAATTTAAATGGTAAATGTTTTTAACGAAAATGTAATTCCACCCAGTTTACATATTTTATTAACATAACTGAACAGTAAGAGATTGTAAAATGGAACTGGAAATTCAAACGTCTATATCGAGCATATTTCAAAACATTTCAGCAAATATTATTTGTATCCACTTTATTGAAAAATAATTGAGGTTTTTATATTCGAAAACTTAGAAAATGACAATGGTCCTACATATAATATAAACAGTATATCGTGAGTCTAAGGATGTGAAATAGGGCTGCACGAATCATGATAAAAATCATGCCTTTTTTCTCAAGATTGAAATCATTAATCTATTCAATTCTATTGCACATGACTGTAACTAAAACATTTGATTGCCCTTGCACTGTTGCTTTTCTTGTCTGTAGAAGCTTCCAACCAGTCAACAACATACCTCCATATAAAGAAACAATTGATATACCTTTCTATCCATATGTATCCCCATCAACTCACAGTTATACAAATGGTTTCTGGCAGTTGAAGGAAATGGGGTCAAAAAAGAGGAAGAGGAAGAAAAACCAGTAGAGTTGAGTAGTTGGATATTGTTTTGTATTAAATTAAATTGTTTCACATTAGCTTCAAAGTTGGGAGAGTTTAAAATAATTTGTGCCAATGATTAAATAACAAGTAGGATTTTGTAACGAGCAATTAAAACCAGATTTGTTTTTACAGCTTACATTAGCGCAACACACATCTACATGCATGCCTTACATGAAGTTATTGTCAGCAAACCTAGCCAAGATAATGTGTTCGCTGAAATTTAGGTGACTGTCAAATTTACCCATCAACTCAGGCACCATTTCACTCTGTTATTATAACAAAACTGAGCATAGCCTTGGTTACTGCGTTAACTGAGGTTGTCCCCACAAACAGCCAGACTGTGTGAGGTGGGTAAAGCCAAAATCATTCTTTGTAATATAATTGTTTTATCAGTACTTATTGTCCTGCCTTAGTAAATGACCAGTTCTGATTCAATGCTCGAATAGAATAACCAGTAAATGATTAACTGCCATATTATATAATGTTACTGCTTTCTGCTTGTAGGGCTAGTACACTGCTCAAAAAATAAAGGGAACACTTAAATCACACATCCCAGATCTCGATGAATGAAATATTCCAAATGAAATTTTTTATTGATTAAATAGTGTAATTAGTTGAGAACAAAATAATGTAAGAACAATCCATGGAAACCAAAATCATTAACTCATTTAGGACTGGATTCAGAATCATACCCAACATTAAAGTGGAAAAATCAGATCACAGGTTGATTCAACTTCTGTGAATTTCCTCAGGACAGCTCATAATGTGGCTCAGTAGTGTGTATGGCCTCCATATGCCTGTTTACATTCCCTACAACGTCTGGGCATGCTCCTGATGAGACGACGGATGGTCTACTGGGGGATCTCCTCCCAGACCTGGATCAGGGCATCAGTCAGTTCCTGGACAGTCTGTGGTGCGACGTGGTGGTGGTGGATGCTACGACACATGGTGTCCCAAAGGTGCTCAATTGGATTCAGGTCTGGGGAATGGGCGAGCCAGTCAATAGCATCAATGCCTTCGTCATCCAGGAACTGCTGACACACTCCAGCCACATGAGGCCGGACATTGTCATGCATAAGAAGGAACCCAGGGCCCACTGCACCAGCATATGGTCTGACAATGGGTCTGAGGATATCATCCCGGTACCTAACAGCAGTCAGGGTACCTCTGGCTAGCACGTGGAGGTCTGTGTGGCCCTTCAAGGATATGCCTCCCCAGACCATCACTGACCCACCACCAAACAGGTCATGCTGAAGGATGTTGCAGGTAGCAAAACGTTCTCCATGGTGTCTCCAGACTCTGTCACGTCTGTCACATGTACTCAATGTGAACCTGCTCTCCTCTGCGCCAGGGCCAGTGGCCAATTTAGGTGTTCTCTTCCAAATGTCAATAAGGCTGCTCGGTGCCGGGGTGTGAGCACAGGCCCTACTTGTGGACGTCGGGCCCTCATGCCACCCTCATGGAGTCTGTTTCTGACAGTTTGGGCAGAAACACACACACCAGTAGCCTGCTGGAGGTCATTTTGGAGGGCTCTGGCAGTGCTCTTCCTGTTCCTCCTCACCCAAAGAAGCAGATAGCGGTCCTGCTGCTGGGCTGTTGGCCTCCTACGGCCCCCTCCACTTCTCGTGGTATACTGGCCTGTCTCCTGGTATCTCCTCCATGTTCTTGACACTGTGCTGGGAGACACAGTAAACCTTCTGGCCACTGTGCATATGGATGTGCCATCCTGGAGTAGCTGCACTACCTGAGCAACTTCTGTGGGCTGCAGATACCACCTCATGATACCACTAGTGGTGAGGGCACTGGAAATATGCAAAACTAGCCAAGAATCAACCAGAAAGGACGCAGAGAGGAAATGGTCTGTGGCCACCACCTGAAAAACCATTCCTAAATAGGGGTTGTCTTGGTAATTGCCTCTCCTTTCCACCTGTTGCCTGTCCAATTTGCACAAAAGCAGGTGAAATTGATTCCCAATCAGTATTGCTTCCTAACTGGACGGGCTAATATCCCAGGAGTGTGATTGACTTTGAGTTACACTGTGATGATTATGTGTTCCCTTTATTTTTTTGAGCAGTGTATATTTTCTAGTCAACTAATTCACTCGCATTTTACAAGTGCTTACTGGAACTGGTTTCAGACAAATTTTGGGTGGCTAGTTAACAGTAGTTTGCTTATCGAGAGGGCTGGGCTGCCTTATGTAGTGAATTATGCTAGCGGTTAGCCTGATAGCTGACAGTTCTGTCCTTAGCATTGGCTCGTCAGATGCTCTCCAAATTGTTTTTATATCCATACAAATGGTGCCTAAGCCATATAATCACAGGGAAACAAATTATGAGTATCCATTCTAAATATGCAACTCGCCAAAGCAAATATGGCAGGATAGTTGTCCCTCTGAAATGAGATTGCCTGAATCGAGATTGTGTTCTTTTTATGATTAACCCTGCAGTCCTAATGTGAATGCACAAAAACCTGTATATAAATCAAGAGGACACCAGAAAATCTCTGCATGATGACTTTCTTGGTGAATTACAGCAGTGCTGTGGGCTCATTGGTTTGCATCATAGTATTCAGATTGAGGTTGCCTAATCAATCTGACAGCGACGATTTACAACTGCACAGGAATAAAAGCAGAGGATTTGCCACTTGATGTCAAAACAGAAAAAAACACTGAATAAATTCGGATATGTTTTCAGCTCCACAATATTATGTTCAGAGGATTGTTTCAATTTGAAATGACAACTGTTGGGGACCTTGACAAACCTCAAATTTTAATATTAAAATCTTTAAATCTGCATTTTCACAGACTGGAAGCACACAGTGAAAATATATCAATATGGCATTACAGATAACTGTAGCATGTATTATTCTCTTTGAGTCATGGTCAGAGTTTATAAATATGAATAGTTGAAGGACTGTATACTTCAGCTTGTGCAGCTGCTCTCTAAACACTACACCAATTTTCTTAAGCTTTTAATGATCATACTTAATTATTTACTCTGAGTAGGCCAAATATTGCAATTGGTTAGGTCACTCTTTTAAATCCCACACGCCAAAATGCTCTTTAATTAAAGGATCTGTTGGGACTATTCACTCAATACTGCTGTATAGGTACGCCTTACATCTAAGAATACATAAAAGTGTAACAACACTAGCGATGCCTTCGAGGGTGTACAAATGAATGAAAGCTTTTTAAAGATTCAGGATCCAGATCGAAGCCGTTGCTCCCCATTGTTGGATGAATGCATGCGAGGAGTGTGATCAAATTAACCCTGAAAAGGCTTAATTAAAGGCTGAATGTGTTCTGTGTTCTGGTTGTGTTGTGTAAAAGGACTTAATTACGTTCGCAACTTGAGTCCGTCAGTGTACACAAGTTGATGCCGGTATTTCCAACCTGTACTGATGTTGAAAGTGATTGTGCAATTACTGCACAGGCGACAAATTCTCAGCTACAACTAATGTGTAACACTGGAGTGGATACAGGGGGAAAAATACAGTAATAGTTGTGTAAGGGGGTAATGTAGCATCAAATTAGCACATTACCAGCATGCAAAATATGGCATTTAACTTTTAAGCTTATTCATAGCTTACCTCACAACAAGAGCAAAACAGAGAGTACAGAAAGAGAGATGAGATGGAAACTGTGAAAAACAATAAAACAGTCATTGAGGGTAAGATCATTACATGTACCAGCTTTGCAGGAAGCTACATACCTGCAGTAAACACCTGCCCCAGCACTATAGACCACAAAGTATGGTTCAAATGAAAGCTCTGATAGTATTGTTTGTTGTGCAGATCTCTGCGCGTTTGTGAACACCTATTTATTTATGTGCATCCAGATTAGCTTTTATTTTATTGAGACCTCTTGCAGAGCATAATTCTGTCAGGAAATTGTTGAAAATAAATGTATTAGAATTTGAATGAGGATGCGTGGACTGCTGCCATCCCACTTTGTTGTTCATCATATTAAAGTCTCCTGACCGTGTTGTTTCTATGGGAACGACAAGGTAGAAAGAATCATAGTACAGTCTTAATTTTCTACAAGCAGTGGGCTCCATACTAATTTCCATCCGTGTTGTGCACATGCTGACACCCTCCACATTTGCATTTGAACATTACGTTTGCTTTTCTCTTCAGTACATTTCTCTGCAACTCTGCAAAGGAGTTTGCCTCTTGCTTGGTAAGTGCTCTCAACTATTATGATTGTTATACAGTAGTTGTATGGCATATTCAGATCCATCTTAATGTCAGAGGGTGCACATGCCCTTCCTATAAGGACAGACATTTACAGTGTTTCATCTTTATTAATACTCATATCCTTACCCATTGTTAGGTAAGATGTGCACAACTTATATGTATATGCTAATAAAAAAATTGGTCCTTGATGGTGTAGTTAGGGGAAGGACTTCATATGTCTGCTGAATGAGACTGAGGTGCCCCAGGTAACCCAGGACCTGATTATTTTGCTTCAGTCACATACAGTAAAGCCAGAGCTGAAATGAACAGTTGATTATTTGATGCAGTAGTTTGTTTTCCATTGACATTTCAGGTATTAGCTGAGCTATTGAGTATCTTTAAGGAGTGGAAGTTATTATTTATTTATTTTTACTTGTAGGCAATGATTTGTATTCTACTGCAGAGCTCTATGGTGCAAGCATTTTACTGGCATTTGCGACTAAAAAATAGTTTTGTGCGAGCAAAAGAAATCATTCAGGAGCACGCTGTGCGAGTACAGATTTCAACCAGCAGCAGAATGAGAGGCCAATCCTGCCAGTTGTGGACTGAACGGGGGTCACAGACAGGAATACAGCGGAGGCCATAGTGCTCCGCGGCACAAGATAATGGCTTACCGGCGACAGAGAAGTCCAGCTCCAGGTCCAATAATTTCCTCTTCGGTGTCATGACTGCCCAGAAATACCTGAACAGCCGAGCCATGGCGGCACACAGGTATGTGACGTGTCAGAGGAGAAACGAGCCGTTCTCATTTCTCTCTTTTTTGGCAGATAACGTTCCACAAACCTCACCGCACCTTAGGGACTGTTCTTAACTTGTCAGGGAGGAGGGTGGCTGGTTGATTTTTATTTCATTTGTTTATTTTATTTCGATCCCCCCTATGTTAATCACTTATTGATACTGTTTTTGAAGTATGAATGAGTCCATAAGTAATTTATTCCATTAAAATATCATTGATGTATTATAGAAAAGAGATTTATCTTTTTATAAACGACAAAAGGCACATCTGCCACATTTTTGCTGTGGTATTGTGATACTACTCAGAACCGTGATACTTTCACTGGTATCGTACCGTGGGTCCCAATTTTGGTACTGTGACAACACTAGTAAGAGCACAATATACTAATCCATGTAAAAACAAGATGGCAGCCATCTCTGCCAAGTCAGTCTGCAGTCGATCCCGACACAAAAATGGACAAGGTCCAAAATCTGATCACATTTTATGGTTGAAACTTGTTAATTTATAATGAATAATGTTTGTAGTTTGATACGGCAACAAATTTGACCAATGTTAGCAACAGTAACAAGCTAAGACACTGTTAATTGGGAAGAACTAATTGGAGGACATTGGGACTTTATTATTATCTTTTTTGAGGACAGTGGGACCTAATTATCATTGATAGTATTTAGTTTTATATACTCATCGGATCCTGCTGATCACAAATAGTTAAGAGTAATTAAAATGCATACCAAACAAAAGTTTGGGGGTTAAAATGGGCATTCAGCGCTTACAATGCATCAAAACATTGTTTTCTAGTTGGAACCGCGCCTTGTTTTCAAACTGTATGGTTTGACTAAAATGAACAATGACAGCAATATAGTCCACGATGAGCAGCGCTAAAATCAACCTGTGTAGTTGTCCCTCCATTGTGACATTAGAAAGTGTCACATTTATCTTGCAAGTGTACTCTTCTTCAACATTTTGTTTACTTCCTGGATTTTTCCCGCATGGAAATTCTGACCAGTCAAGAGCAGCTTTCTCACGCAAAGCATTTTATCTGGTCCGCTTGTAAATGCTGCCGTGAGAACACGAACCAACTCTAGGCAATTATGCAACTTTGGAACAAAATCAGTCCCTGATTCAGACCAAAGCAAGACAACTCTAGGTCTGAACGCACCCGTAGATCTTCAGAACAATGTCTTTTAGCTGTGGCTGGTAGGTAAGGGAGATAGTGACTTTGTGGTAGCCTCTCCAAAGCTCTGGAATAATCTTCCACTCTTAAAAGTAAAATTCTCACCTTTGATTGAAACCTTTAAGACAAATGTTAAGATGTACATGTTTTCAATAAACTCTGGTTGTTGTTAATGGTTTTAATCTTTTTGCATATGTAATTGTTCTCACTGGTGTTATTCTGTTTTATGTTTGTGCACATGCAATATTTCCATATATTTATGTGTCATTCTTTTAATTTGTAAACCACTTTGGTCAACTGGTGTTCTTTATAAAGGTGCTGTATAGATAAACTTGAAACTTAAAATCTAATTAATAGAAAATTGTGTATTACGTCTAACTCAATTACTCATGAGTTAATGAAACTTTTATCAATATTTCAACGTGTGCTCTTTGGTCGGTGGGCAACTTTCAATTACTGAAAAGGTAATGAAGCTTGACGTCATGTGTTACCAAGTAGTTTATTATTTGAGGAAGATAACAAAGTAAAGTATCAACATTAACTTTCCATTATGTTGTTTATTTCAAAGTAGCTCCTCTCCTGTGTTCGTAGTGTGCGCCCCGCCAGCTCAGCTGTGCCACCCTGCCTCCATCCACTCACTTGTCACTTGCCCTGTGTGCCCACAGAAGCTGCGCAGTAGGTGCAAGGGATGTGGGGGGAGCATTTGTCACAAAGCACCTGTACAGCTTATTACAGCATAACATGCATGGATTTAATCAAATGTGTTAATTCTCAAAGATCTAAAACATTTTCTATATACACAAAAGACCATTTCTCACAAATATTGTTCACAAATCTGTCTAAATCTGTGTTAGTGAGCACTTCTCCTTTGCCGAGATAATCCATCCCACCTCACAGTTGTGGCATATCAAGATGCTGATTAGACAGCATGATTATTGCACAGGTGTGCCTTATGCTGGCCACAATAAAAGGCCACTCTGAAATGTGCAGTTTTGCTTTATTGGGGTGGTCTGGGGGGGTCAGAAAACCAGTCAGTACCTGGTGTGACCACCATTTGCCTCACGCAGTGCAGCACATCTCCTTCCCATAGAGTTGATCAGGTTGTTGATTGTGGCCTGTGGAATGTTGGTCCACTCCTCTTCAATGGCTGTGCGAAGTTGCTGGATATTGGCAGGAACTAGAGCACGCTGTCGTATACGCCGATCCAGAGCATCCCAAACATGCTCAATGGGTGACATGTCCGGTGAGTATGCTGGCCATGCAAGAACTGGGATGTTTTCAGCTTCCAGGAATTGTGTCAGATCCTTGCAACATGGGGCCGTGCATTATCATGCTGCAACATGAGGTGATGGTCGTGGATGAATGGCACAACAATGGGCCTCAGGATCTCGTCACGGTTTCTTTGTGCATTCAAAATGCCATCAATAAGATGCACCTGTGTTCGTTGTCCATAACATACGCCTGCCCATACCATAACCCCACCGCCACTATGGGCCACTCGATCCACAATGTTGACATCAGCAAACCGCTCACCCACACGACACCACACACGCTGTCTGCCATCTGCCCTGAACAGTGAAAACTGGGATTCATCCATTAAGAGAACACCTCTCCAACGTGCCAGACGCCATCGAATGTGAGCTTTTGCCCACTCAAGTCGGTTACGACGACGAACTGCAGTCAGGTTGAGACCCCGATGAGGACGACGAGCATGCAGATGAGCTTCCCTGAGACTGTTTCTGACAGTTCGTGCAGAATTGTTTTGGTTATGCAAACCGATTGTTGCAGCAGCTGTCCGGGTGGCTGGTCTCAGACGATCTTTGAGGTGAACATGCTGGGTGTGGAGGTCCTGGGCTGGTGTGGTTACACGTGGTCTGTGGTTGTGTGGCCAGTTGGATGAACTGCCAAATTGTCTGAAACGCCTTTGGAGACAGCTTATAGTAGAGAAATGAACATTCAATTCACGGGCAACAGCTCTGGTGAACATTTCTGCAGTCAGCATGTCAATTGCACGCTCCCTCAAAACTTGCGACATCTGTGGCATTGTGCTGTGTGATAAAACTGCACATTTCAGAGTGGCCTTTTATTGTGGCCAGCCTAAGGCACACCTGTGCAATATTCATGCTGTCTAATCAGCATCTTGATATGCCACACCTGTGAGGTGGGATGGATTATCTCGGCAAAGGAGAACTGCTCACTAACACAGATTTAGACAGATTTGTGAACAATATTTGAGGGAAATGGTCTTTTGTGTGTATAGAAAATGTTTTAGATCTTTGAGTTCAGCTCAAAATGGGAGCAAAAACAAAAGTGTTGCGTTTATATTTTTGTTCAGTGTCATAAGCACATGCATTGTAGAGCTTAGTGATATGGGGAAAATCAAATATCACAATATTATTGACTGTATATCTTGATATAGAAGTTGTGACTATATTGTGGGGTTGACAATCAGTGCTTTTACAAATATCTACAAAATAAGATTTCAGATAAAACATCAGTTATGTGGATGTAATGACTAACTGGATAAAGGCAACAACAGAACAACCAGAACAGTCCACTAAGATTTTTCCCACTCAACCAATCGTCATTTAGGGCCATTAGTCGACTAGTCGCCTGCATGTTTACGATATAAATTATATTATCAAATGATATATTTTGGGCGGGGCAACACAATGGTTTGAGTTGAAGGTGTGAGAAAGAATAGCATCAGTAACATTGTTAACACTGTGCTACATTACAGAGAAATACAAAACCGTACTAATGAACCTTCATTAATATAGGCCTATATTTTATCTACACGTCACACACTGAGCGAGCTGCATGTTAATGACGCTGTCAGCAAAGCAGTAATGATTGTGCTAAGTGGCTAATGGGCATGTAGCTACTTCCATGTTTCAGATGATACGTCATGTTTGTAGTCGACCAATGAAGATGAGTTTACATATCACCTTGGGTTCGTCCTTCACCTTCTCAAAATGATCCCACACTTTGGATTTCCTGCCCGACATGTTATTAACTAGCCTGTGCATACTGTAGTGTACTGTACAGTAGTGTTATCAGTGTATCTACAAACTGAATATTTAAAAGGGTTTCAGTACTCATTTTTTGCAATATCAGTACATCTATACCAGCTGCTCATCTGGCTCTCTCTTATTGCTCATGTTAACTAGTCATTCTGCTCTTCTCTGCTACTAATTAAGAAAAAAAAGTCATTGTTGCCAAGATATACCCTTGTTAAATTTATCTTTCAATAGAAAAATAAAATTCATGCCCTCAGTGTCAATTTTCTCTGTGGTATTGAAAATGGCTTTTAGTATTCATGTTCTCAAGGTATTGTGTAGAGGTTAGAAATTCCAGTATTGTGATAACACCAATACACAGTCTCTTGTTATGCCTCTACACTGGCAATAGCCATGGCTGGATGCCTTACATTTTCAGGTTGTCCATCTGTCCCATTCTCATGAACATGATATTTCAAGAATGCCTCTAGGGAATTTCTTTGAATTTGGCACAAATGTCCACATGGACGCAACAGTGAACTGATTAGTTTTTGGTGGTCAAAGGTCATTGTCACTATGACATCATGATGTTCTCCAAAAACACTTTTCTGGCCATTATTCAACACCGTAGCTCAGGAACAGAAGGGGAGACATTTGGTTACATACTGAGTTGGTAACATTAATAATGGGTTTGTCCATCTTGTATAGATCTTATATGCTGGGTTGAAGACGGGTGTGAAGCAAGCACATTGTTTTTGCATCAGCATTCATAGCATCCATGACTACATCTGAGTCTGGACAGACATGGATTTATACTCTACCTGCAACTTGACTGGTTCGTGGAGGCATACAGCCCAGAGGAAGTAATTCTAGCTTTCAGAGCACAACATTACTTGTGTGTTTGGAGCCAAACCTCGATTTGGCTGCATCACAGTAATACATTTTTTATGCTCCTATGACTATTTAGTATAGATGTCGAATACTCATCTCTTTAGAAGGAAAGAAGAGTGGAAACGTACTTGTTATCCGTCTCTTTGGTCTGTAATCAAACCCTAACCCTTCTATTTGAATGTACAGCTGGCCAGATCTTGAAGTATCTTCCTGCAATCAGAGATTCAAAACATTTTCAGATTCGTCTGGTGGTGTGATTTGCCAAAAGATGCTTGTAGAGTGCATAAACCAATGGGAAAACTGTGCACTTGAAAACCAAATGTGATGTTACACACTATATTTTCTGTGTATTTCAGTCCTTCGTGGCTTCCTTATCCTACAGAGAGCAAATGAGCATTTAGAGGCAAAGTATTTGCGTAATCCTGCTGCTTTGAACAGCCCACTCAAGGAGGCAGAATTTTTAGTTGCCAAAATAAAACACTTTAAATGGATGGAAATGAAGTCCTCCAGCAGGCCCTGAGTGCTGATGAGATCCTTGAGAGGGAGAAGGCCAGCAGTTTACATGCATGCACAAGCAAATCAGGATAGAACCTTTCCTCAAAAACAGCTTTATAACACAATCTCACTTTGTGAGGTTTTGTACTGCTTGAACAATAAAACCTTTTCAGGATGTCTTCTAATTGTGCACAACATGTATATTAGATAATATATCTTTCCAGTGGACTGACTTGCACATCCTTAGCTATGAAAAAGCGTTCTGCAATATGTTTATTTTGCAAGTTACACATTGTTTTTAGTCTTTTGCTTGTCATTTTGCATCTACTTTAAATTCATTCAGGAGAGTGTTAACAAGATAAAGGAAATGTCAGACTGATGAAAGTTTTCCTTAAACTAGATTAGACTCAGAGACAACATGTCTGTGTGCTCAGAGAAATCAAACATACAGCAGGCTACAGAACTAATGCATGCTAATATTTGGCCAGTCTGTTGTCAGCGAGAAGTTAAAGCCACTTTGTGTGGGATGTCAAGATGTATGACTTTGGCTTATTCTACCAAGAATATGCATTTGCACATAATTGATTGTGCTGCAGTAAAAAGTGAAGCCAGGTTCCACTTTTTTTGGCCAGACAAGCCTGTTTTTTATGTTTTATTATTATTTTTGCTGTGGCCCTCTGTGTCAGGAGTAAGGACCCCTGCTGTGTCAACACAGTGGTCTTATTGAAGGAATGCTAATGTTGGTCTGAGCACGGCCCCACTCTCCACCCGTGGATTCGACCCGGGGACACAGAGATAAATGGGCTGAAAGTAACACACAGACTGCACCAATTTTGACCAGCGCTGTCTCATTTTTCCACCAGCAAAGTAATTTCAGACCACATAAAAATTCTGCACAAGTGGAGGTGGTAAAAGTGCAGTACAATGATGCAAAAGAGAGATATTAACAAGACAAAATAGACATATAGAATGTTAACTAGAAGATTCTTGAGTGAGTTAAAGTTTTGAATGAATCACTGACACATTTGAATAAAAGATCTGGAATTGAAAACCTTTTTTCCCCCTTTTGAAACATTTTTTCACTTTCAAACCTTGACTTAGGATTCAAAGCATATTTTTTTTACAGCCTTGACTTGAGACTGAAGTGTTTACATTCACTTTTACATTGTCCTTTTTGTCTTTTTCAAGTTAAAGAAACTAAAAGAACAACCTCAACCTTTGCTTTTCAGTCATCCAGAGTGCACGCGTGAAAAAAAGCCTCGACCTGAATGTTGTAAACAGCAATAATCCTGCCTTGAAGGTTAATGATAGTGATAAATATCCCCCCCCCCCCCCCTCAAAAAATGTTTCTCCTGTGGGAGTTAAAATATGGCAGTATGCACCTTGGACTATTTTCCACGCAGCTGCACATTCTGATCATTTCAAGGAAGGGACGACAGTTCATCTGAAATAAATGCACGTGTTCTGACAGCAATGAACTGCTGAACTGCTGCGGTCCAAAAACATGGCCCGTGTAATGCGGCATAACGTGTATGTGTGGTTGCATTAAAAGAGTGCGTTTAAGTAAAGGTGTTATGATGAGGGATTTTTCTTTTTTTAATTTATCATGTCGCAGTCAGAAAACAATGTATGCTCTTCCTAAGTATTACTAATTTCAGAGAACACGGGGTTATTGTTTTGAAATGTTGAATCAGTACATAGTGTATAAATCTATGCCCACTGGGTCTCACTTACTGCCAAATAATGATAACTACATTTTTCATTAGCACATGCTTTAAACTGCTAATAACCTTCATTTTTATTAGGGCTGTCAGTCGATTAAAAAAAAAAAATCTAATTAATAACATACTATGTGATTGATTAATCAAAATTAATCGCATTAATACATCAATTTTTGCTGTGAAAGAATTGAAAAATTTCCGTTGAAATAAATTTTGGCAGATGTGTTGTAATAAAGCTGCTGGATTTTGGACACAATTGTCCCCCATGCTCTTCCACCCAAACTAGTCTGCAGTCCATTTTGTAAGGTGGTTAGTGACTCAGTCCAAGAACTCCGATCCAGTTTTTCACGGAGCCCAGCGCTCCGTGATTCAAGCAGTCTATTCCAGTGATCCGCTCCAGCACTTACTGTCAATCCACCAGGCCAGCATGCAGACACACAGGAAACAGCAGCAGCAGGCTGGCACTGACACCACAAAAATAACTGAAAAGGAAAGGCTGCATTGTTTGTTAAATGTAAACAATGTCTTGTGGTGTTAATCTATTTTTTATTTATTAGGGGGCCAAAGCACAAGTGTGTGGAGTCTTGCTGCTATTTTAATTTCAATGTTAGACATTTTAAAGATTTCTTGTGTTCAGACCATATCAACTACCAGATCTAGAGGTGTTAACCCCCCACAATCACAGTTAGTTATCTCTGTTTCATCAGAAAAAATGGCTGTTAAAATGGCATTGATCAATGCAAGATCACTCTAAAAAAACAGATCTTTTATTATCAGTGACATTGTTACTTCCTCTAACCTGGACTTTTTATTCCTGACGGAAACTTGGGTGAGATGTGATGAACAGAGTCAGCTGTTTGAACTTTGCCCTCCAAACTACAAATTTATTAGCTTCCCATGATTCCATAGCTGTAGTGGTGGTCTAGCTGTTGTTTTTAGGAGCCACTACAATTGCATCTCTGTCCATTTTGGTGCTTTCTCCACTTTTGAAATACTTGCTTTTAAGATTATCTGTACTACAAGCTCTGTTCTCTCTATCATTATTTATCGACCACCAAAATGTAAACATGGGTTCCTTGAGGAGTTCTCTGAACTATTATCTCCAATTTCCACCGAGTTTGATTATATCATCATTTCAGGGGACTTTAATTTTCATGTAGACAATCAAAATGATCATGATTCAACAGAGTTCATAAACCTATTACAGGCTTTTGATTTCTCTCAGCATGTGTCTGGCCCCACTCACATACCCTGGATCTGATTATTGGAAAGGGACTCAGTATTACGATCACCTCAATCAAGGATATCACCATATCAGATCATTTTTGTATTTCTTTTGATGCCTCATTTACGCCACAAAAGGTATTAAGGATGCGGATACCGCTAAATCTTTCACTGAATCCTTTCCCACATCCATGTCCGATCTGGCTCTGTCTATATCTATGTCCCCAGATGTCCTGGTAGACAACTTCAATCTGAGAGTGGCAAACCTCATTGACAATATTACACCCCTGAAAACAAAAACAATCTCTGGAAAACAAAAGGCTCGGTGGATAAATTATACTTTTGTGAAACAACTAAAAAAAGAAAGTAGACGAGCAGAGCGCAAATGGAGAAAAAACAAGCTTCAAATTCACTATGACATCTACAAAGACTACCTCTCCAACTATAACAAGGCAATAAAAACCACCAGACAATCACTTTTCACCAATATCATAAATAATAATTTGAACAAGTCACAGGTGCTGTTCTCAACCGCTGATCGGCTCTTAAATTCATCTTTTTCTACCCACCCAAACTTACTCTCCACTACAAAATGTGAGGAATTTGAAACATTTTTTAACAGCAAAATCACCACAATCAGAAAACATATAAGCTCCTTGAGCTCTGGCAAAGATGTGTTACCTACTTATATGAATAGAACCTCTGATATGTCATGTTTTGCTCCTGTCGACTCTACAACCCTTGCAGATGCTGTACATCAGCTCAAGTCCTCCACCTGTTGCCTGGATCCAATTCTGACAAGCTTTTTTAAAACTACACAAAATAAATCATTTGATGGTCAGGCTTCATCTGCCCGTTATATTGGGGGGGATACAAATTCTGTCAGACTGGAAAAGCAGTCTGAAATGATGTGTTTCCCCCTGTAACATTGGCTAGAAGAGAGGAAACTTGTTCATATTCACAATGCGCCAACACTGAGCTCTTTTAAAAATAAACTTGAGACATTTCTTTTCATCCCTGTTTTTAACTAGCCTGTTAATTGGTATTGTTTTTATTTGTCACTAAATACTAGAATTACTGTACACTTTAAATAAGATGCATCCATGTACGCTTGCATACATTCATGTTCTTGTTTGTTCTGTCTGCATGCTTGTAAATATGTGCTCGTATTTTATGTTTTTATACATGTCTTCTGTGAAGCACATTGTGTTGCTTTCTGTATGAAATGTACTTTATGAATAAATCTTCTTCTTCTTCTTCTTCTTCTTCATGTCTGTCCATCCTGGAAGAGGGATCCCTCCTCAGTTGCTCTTCCTGAGGTTTCTACTGTTTTTTTTTCCCCTGTTAAAGGTTTTTTTGGGGGGAGTTTTTCCTTATCTGCTGTGAGGGTCCAAAGGACAGAGGGATGTCATATGTTGTAAAGCCCTGTGAGGCAAACTGTGATTCGTGATATTAGGCTTTATAAATAAAATTGATTGATTGATTGAACTGTGTTATTATTATCATATTCCTTTTTATCCAAGAGATGTACGTAACTGACCTCCATCAGCAGCTAACAGCTAACATTAGCTAGCTCTCCTGCTGCTGATATCAACACTGATTTGTTATTTACAATGTAGCCTTATCAGAGAAACAATAGGGTGTGCCCTGTGATGTGTCGATGGTAACTTGACTGCACCCTTTTTGCCAAAAAGGCTTCCAGGGGAAGATTTCTGTTCAGCCCCAACACAAGGACAAGAAACAGCTCCCTGCACACACAGACACACACACACACAATTTAAAAGGATATAAAAATAAATGCCAATGACTTTGGGAGAGGCAATTCAAAGAGAACCCTTCCCTTCTTGGACAAACCACACTGTAAGCAGGAAAAAAGGCTCTTTAAAAATGAACAGAAAGTACTAACAACAATTGAACTACATTACGACACTAAGTCCAATTTAGATAAGACTAAGTCCAAAAAGTCCAATACAATAATTCTCCTTTCCTGAACTATGGATGGGTTTTTATTTTATATAAATTACAAAGTCGTCCAAAAAAACAGAGTCAACCTTCTCCGCGGCAGCTGGAAGTTAATTTCAAATGAATGGGGAAGTGCATCTCTTATGATGTTACAGCACGTAAAAGAACACAGGGAGTTATACAGTTAGCACGGTGTGGCAAGATAATTTGCTGTTGTACACAATAGGAGGAGCACTTTTAAATTCAGTCTTCCATCAGTTGGAGGAAATGTTTGGACACTAAGACTGGAACCATTGATGTCTCCTTGTTTGAATTCCTGCTGCAAGTGTTTTGAATGAGGTATTTTTTATTTTATTTTATTTTTTTCCCAATAGAATAGTGTTTAAGGAAATCGTAAAAGTTTAGTTTGAAAGTTATAATTCTCTTTTGTGTGCTCTCGTTCTCACTCTTTTTAAACAGAAGTCCCATCCCTTGTATTTTTTTTTGTCTGTAGGATGAAGGAGGAAATAGGGAGAGATTGTTAACAACTCTCTTCTTACAAATCAAAATGTTTGTAGTACCAAATATCAAAAACTCAAGTCAAGCACCCAAATTTGTCATTGTATGCCTGGTCGAAAGCAAAATATGGCTTCTTGTGTTAAAGTAATACTGAAACTTGTCGGAACATTTTCCTACCAAATCCTTTTTTTGTTAACAAAAGGCACAGAATTTCTCCTATATAAGAATTATTTTAATATCAAAACTCAATCTCGGGTATCTCGCACATAGCAACAGGCTGAGATAGAGCAGTCGGACTCATTGCACTCACCGGTTTCCATTCGCCATAGCACAGTCTTCTATCTCCCTTCTTCAACCTTCTACCGCCCTTCTCCTCCTCAACAGACGAAGCATTAGCAGAACAAGGTTGTCATACTTCTGCTTCAAGAATATAAGCAAACCAAGCCCGAAAAAGGCACTAAGAATGGCGTAGTCAAGCATCTTGTTATCCGGAGCGAGGACTACAGTGTTGTCTTCTGGTAAATGTAAATACGCAACATCCGTCCTGACCCCTATCCAATCAGAAACCTTCCCTGCCCCAAACCTTGCACGGACCCGAATGAAGGCGACTAAAAGGCGATTAAACTGCTCTCCCATGTAAACCCTCGTTCGGAATGAATATGTCTCATGTAAACTACCTGGAAAGACTTTAATACCGAATAATTTCATTCAGATTTATTTAATTCTGAATGAGAAGCCATCATGTAACCGCACCCAATGTGTATAAGACACAGCTGATGCTCTAAAGAGTGAGAAAGCCTGCATATAAAGGGTAGAGAGTACATAGATGGGTCAAAGAAAGACCTGGCTGTCATCTTAGAGACCAGTTTACATCTCTCATATAAAACCAGAAGTCAATTGAGTTATCTTAATAACATTGCAGTGTGCTGGTTAATGTAGCATACTACGCTAATAACAAATGTGATGTATGTCACATTTATTCATTTCTTTTCCATAACTGCTATCTTGATTGGGATCATAGGGGGCTGGAGCCTTTACCAGTTTACACTGGGCGAAAGGCGAGGTACACCCTGGACAGGAGGCCAGACTGTTGCAGGGCTGACACATAGAGACAAACAACCATTCACACTCACATTCACACCTACAGCCAGCTTACAGTCACCAGTTAACCTGCATGTCTTTGGACTGGGGGAGGAAGTATACCCTTGCTGTGAGGCAATAATGCTAACCACTGCACCACCGTGCCTCATGTCACATTACTTTATATTACATTTGAAAGAAACATACCTATTTTAAGCTAAACCATAATGTTCTTTTCAAAACCTGACCACATGCTTTTGTTGCCTTAACCCAGGGAAGCAAACCTAAAACAAACCTTTTCAACTAAGTTCTGAGTTTCTTTTGAAAAGAAGTATGCATTTAACGAGCGCAAACTACCTTTCATGTGAAAAAGGTTGTTTATTTTGAAAGGACATAAGGCGTGCAACAAGTGTGAATTGACATGCCATCCCTGAGCATTTGAAACTGATGCTGGAGAAGTACCAGAGTGTCAGAGTGTGACACGTAGAGCCACTGACCAAGCGGCTGTATTTGATGAGTTGGCAGTGAGAATGTGTTGAGAAAGGACAAGGCGTCATTGTGACATGTTCAGCCGGCATGCATGACATAAGTCTTTGACTTTTTAAATACCTTGTTCATCTGTAGAATAGAAGTAAGGCATGTTTGCATACTGTTTATTCAGTAGCTCATGACATTGAGACAAAGGGATCTGTTAGATACAATACTGAAATAGTATAATGTGAAATTATATTTGTATCAGATTAAACAAACAAATAAATGTTACCTTACCTCTTTATGTAGGTTTAAACTGTATTATAGGGTCTTTACAGCATGTTTGGCTCTGGTTGTGTTTTTATAGTTCCGCTCCCTCAGCCAGCCTCTGTGAGCAGAGTGTGCATCATGTTCAATTGCAGTAACCCGGTGCTCCTTTAACACATCTGTCAGGCTGCTGCCGAGCCTTTCAGGAAAAGAGTCGGCTTGTTGTGAAACATAGAGGGACAAAAATAGAGAATGTCTCAGCTGACAAGTAGCAGAGGTTAAATAGGGTGAAGTTGTATTTCAGAAGTAACTTAAGAAGTTCCAGGGTTACTTGTCACCTGTCAGACTAACAGCTCTTGGCTCACGGTTATATTTACATGGATGTACTGCCAACAGCATACACATAGTAAAACATGCCTGCTTTACCAAGCACTGTGTGTTCTGATTTGCCTTAACTATTGCTGCTAAAGTGAAAACAAGAAATTTTGGTGTTTTAATAACATGGCATTTTTGTGTGTGCTATATTACGGTGCATGAGCTTATTAATTTGGATTTGATTTGAAAGGAAGAGGAATATTACGTTGCCTCTTTTTAGGATTGTTTACCAGTGACTCACAAAAAAGTCACTTTAATTAAAGATATAATTCTGCTGTTTTTAGTTCATGTAGTTGGCCAAAGGCACTTGAGAGCTGTTTACAATTTCATACCAATATAATGTATAACCTCAGACCTTCTGCTGTGACTCAGGGACTTTGTTTTTCTTTTGAGGCCACAGCTCGACCAAGCTGTCTGAAAGATTTAAACTACACCAGAGAGTGTCACATTACAATCTAATCCTTATCTTGAAATGGTTTTCCTTCATGTTTACCCCATTATCTGCTGCATATGAAATGCAGCATTTTCCAGTACAAATTAATTAGCGTTAGTTTCAACCCCCTGGTGCTTTTCTTTTTCTTCTTTTCATAAGTGAATGGGCTGTTGTTGGTACCGCTTGTGACATCTTTCAAAGCATTTTCAAATAAATTAAGTGATCCCTGAGACGATAGAGTTACTGTAACTGATTTTTACAAAACAGTGACATGAGTTGGCTTATTCCATTTTTACTTTATACCTCAAAGCAAAATCAGAAACTACAGTATCCAAGGACATGCAGTGACTGACAAATAATTGTAATGATCCTCAAGAGTCTACCAAATATTTAAAATGTTGATATTTCTTTTTAGATTTAATTGTCTTCTAAGGCTGCACAATATGAGGAAAAATAGGTGTTAAGAATATTACTTGTGGTAAACATATTAAGGTGTACTCAGTTCTATCTCTCTGCTGCTTTCAATATACTTCTGAAAAACAAGTACATTTTTTATAGCATTCTTTTGTTGAACATAAAGACCAAATCACAATGTGTGTTTACAGTAATTTCCGCATAGAAAATCCCTGTGCCGCGTACATAAAATCAAATGGTGCTGAGCAAACACTGACTAGAAGTTGCTGGTCTACAGTGGCATTGATTGTTTAGGTCAGAGGTAGGCAACCTGTAGCTCCGGTGCCCCATGTGGCTCTTTAGCCTCTCTTCAGTAGCTCCATGTGGCTTTGACAAAAAACTATAAAAAAAAAACGAACAATGTTTTTTTAAACATCTTGATTTTCATTTGTCAGTGCCATAGGCCTTAAAGCAGGGGGTGATACGAACTAGGGACAGTTTTATAAATGGTAGAAAGTTCTGCACAGCTGCTTTAAGTGATACATTCTTCAGTAAAAATGTGTAACTTATACGCCAAGTAAAAACAAATTTTTAAAATCCCGTCAACTAAAATGTGCACCATACATCTATGGCTGGGCGCCTTTTTCTCTAGTCCTACATTTTGCCGAACCTTACAGTGGCTAGTCTTGAGTTCTTCTAGCTAGCCTATCTATAAAGTCTAAATCCAAAGGAGAAAAAGTCTTGCATGGACAGATTTGCTGGCTTTCTCCACCAAAGCTGCAAAATCAAATGACCAAATAATCATAAATAGCTCACTGCAGAGTAGTTACCTTGTTGTAAAACATGAGCCTCATGATAAGGCTCAAACATTTTGCAGCTCCAGACAGATTTTTTTTGTTGTTGTTTGTCCAAAAATGGCTCTTTTGATAGTAAAGGTTGCCGACCCCTGGCTTAGTGTGCAAGTTAAAGCACGGAAATATATTGAAATATATACACTAATATTGAATTTTTTTTTTTATTTTTTGATGGAGGTTATAATACATTTTGCAGCAATTGATGAATTAGCTTCCGTGCTGGTAGATTTGATTCATCAAAGATGCTAGCAAAACAACAAAGAACATAAAATAAGCCTAGTAGAAACATCAGATGGGTCAAACTATGTTTTTACGCGTTAAAGTTACAGCTGTAGGGGCATTGGTAGCTTACTGGAGAATGTTGGCGTCCCATGTAATGCCTCGCCGCAGCGTTCGCGAGTTCAACTCTGGCTTGCAATCCGTTGCTGCATGTCACCCCCCCACTCTCTCTCCCCATTTCACTGTCCTGTCCATTAAAGGCAAAAGCCCCCAAAAAATAATCCTAAAAAAAAAGCTACAGCTGAAAACGACAACAGAAATTGACAAGTTTGCAAATTTGACCTATCTCTGCAATCAACTGCCAGTTGTCTACCTGTAAGTGATGTTGTCTGTCTCACATAATACGTAGTGGATGTGAAAGTTTTAGCAAATATGACAAAAAGTTATTTTCATAAAAGTTAACAATTGTAGTTTTAACTTATACGCCAAGTAACAAAAGTTGCTAATGAACGCATCAGCAAAATGTTTCTCATATGTCTACTCTTGCAATACAATATCCGTGTAAGCACGATTCAGCTATTTTATGTTTACAGCATTCACAGCTGTTGGTTAAGTTTTAGGGCGGATTGTGCTGTTGGTTAAATATTGAAAAAGTAGCATCTCTAGTGTAAGACATGACAGTTTATTTAATTCACATCCAACCAAATCTCTTTCCCCAACTTTAACTGAAGGGTAAATATTGAATTTTTCTTCAGTCTTGATAATAAATCAGTGTAGCTATAAACCCATGCTTCAGGTTGGGTTTAGTTATGGTTGACAGTTGATCTTTATGTGCCATGCTCGCCTGGTTCAAACTCCACGTCCTCTGTCTCTGTTTGTTTAGATCTTTTAACCATGATGACTGAAAGACATTACTGCAAGAGACCAGACAGATAGGAAGTGATATCAAGACAAATGACGGCCTATCACACGGGAAAAAAGTAACAGCCCGACAGACACAGAAGTCAAGAAAAAAGGGGGGCAGAGAGTAATGGCGAGCCTTTGAGCAGAAGAAATACACATGGTAAACATATCCTGGCACACCAGACGGAGATGAAGTACTGAGCTCACTAGAGACTAGTGTGAAGACTGGCATTAAAGCCCTCCACATGCCACCACATATTCTGCCTCCAGACACACAAGACAGAAGAAATGGCAACCATAAATAAATGTAGCCTGTATCTTAAACTCTCTGTGTCACACTTAAACCGTGCACTTGTGTGTGTGTGGTTACGTCTGTATGAGTGATAATGAAATGAATGTCTGAGTGGGTGAGCATGTGCTAGATGTGTCACTGCTGCATGCACCCACTTGCATACGTGTTTGCGTCTTTAAGTGTGTGTAGATGATGTGTTTGTGGCCACGCTAAAACTCCACAATAACAATTTCTCTGCGGCCATAAAACAAATCACTGAACAATATGATAAAAGTAGATTGTTAGGGTATGTAAGAGGTGTAAAAACCTGTCTGCTAAAAGATCAATAACTCCAGAAGATTTATGTGAAAGCTAAACTTTTGCTTCCTCGCTCCAATCTTTCTTCTACTGACACTGTTGTTTAAATTACAAGAGCAAAGAGGCACATAAAAAATACAAAAGCGCCGTCCAAGAACAGGCTCCAGTGACTGGTAATTCAACTTATTGACAGCCATCATCGCTGGATAGACTGTGTTTAATCCACAAAGCTCTAACAAACACTTGCCAGCATACAGCACTTTACAATCCGACTTAATAGAGGAAGACTTTATCCATTTTTCTATTTCTCTGAGGATGTTGCAGCTGCAGTGGCATTTGTATAAAACAAGAGTTGTGGGCCGCTGGTGTGTTTTGTCCTCAAGGTTCACTACATGTGGTTGGTAATATGAGCTGTCCACACTGCGAGGCAGGGCACAGAGTACAGTGGACAGGCAAAAATGTAGATTGGGTTCAAGCCACTAACATTGGCTTGATAGCTGGAAAGCAGTGTGAAATCTGAAAAATGAAGCTGTGGGCCGACTACAGACCTTTTAATCATGTACTGTATGTATTTTTTTTTAGATAAGGACTGGCACCTATCCTCCTTTGGGAAAAGGCAGCACAGTGGTGCAGTGATTAGCATTGTCACCTCACAGCAGAAGGTTTCCTGGTTCCTGGGGGACCCCTTCTGTGTGGAGTTTGCGTGTTCTCCTCATGTTATCTTGGGTTTTCCCCGGGTGCCCCAGCTTCCTCCCACAGTCCAGAGACATGCAGGTTAGGTTAATCAGTGTCTCTAAATTGGCTCTAGGTGTGAATGTGAGCCCTGTGATAGTCTGGTGACCTGTCCAGGTTGTACCCAGCCTCTTGCCCAATGTCAGCTTGGATAGGCGCCAACGGGATAAGCGACTATAGAAAATGAGTGAATGAAAAACGAACCTATCTTCCTTTGACAAAAGAAGAACCCAACAATTATTAAGATTTTGGTTGCATTACACTTATTCACCTTCATCACAGACAGCTATCAGATCAAATCAAATCAAACTTTATTTATGCAACACAAAGCGCTTCACATCCTCGTATTTAAAGGTGTCATCTTACTATAATGACGAAAATTCTGTCTGTGTCTCTGTTCCACATTTTTCTCCTCACTGACTTGGTCAATCCATGTTAAATGTGGCACAGTGGTAGAGGGTCATGGGAGGATGCGAATGAAACAATATTACATCAGTTGGCCAAAGGGGGGCGCTATATCAACTGATTGAAATAGCAAACTTTGAATGGGCATATCTCATGCCCCGTATGTCGTAGAGACATGAAACTTTGCACAGAGATGTCTCTCCCCATGAGGAACACATTTGCCTCAAGAACCCATAACTTACGGTTATATAGATTTTCCGCCATTTTTAATTTTTTGAAAAACACTTAAAATCGGTCTCTTCCCAGAAAGTTTGACCGATCTGCATGAAACTCAGTGAACATAATCTAGGGACCAATATCTAAAGTTCCCTCTTGGCAAGAGTTGGAAAACTTACTAAAACTGAGCTTCTATAAGGCAATGAATATTGCGGAGGGCGTGGCTCATCACATAAAGGTGTATAACATCTCAAGGGTTTCACCGATCACCACGCAACTTTGTAGGCATATGACCACACATAATCTGAGGGGACCCCTCCATTATTGACCCCATCAAACAAAATTGGGGCGCTAGAGAGCTAATTTATCACTGACCGTCAGTGATCAGCTGTAGCAACTCTTTAGCGCTAGCCTCTGGGGGTCTAATCTTAGCCCACTTTGTCCCTTGGTACTAAGGTTTGCACTGGCTGAATTCGAGTTGGCACAGCTGTCATAGGTCTGTCTCCTGACCTTCCAGCGAAAAGTGTCCTATTTGCAAAGAGTGAGACAAAGGGACCGTGAAGTGCTAGCTAGCCATTGGTGGTATTCAAAACAGAGTGGGAGTAGAGCAAGCAGCGTAAGTTTATTTCAAAAAGTATATACTTTTTATGTATTCTGTTGTACATTTACATTTCATTCACCACTTTTTACGCAATGTGGGATGCTGCTGAAATAGATCTCTAGAAGTGTGTGGTGCAACTTTTACGCATGATCTTGTGTTAAAGTAAACAAATATGATAAATTGACTAAAATGATAAGTCGTAATATCAAATTGCAGTATCTAAAAATTGCAGTAGAAGTATCGCAGTAAGATTGTATCAGGATAGGCATATCGTCCCAGCCCCAGTGCCACATTGTCGCTGGTATGATAGGGTACAGAATACTGTAAGTTTGTGTATTTTTTTCCCTGCTCGATCTTAGCTCTTGATGTCGCATTGTCAAAATGGCTAGGCTTACTAAGCTGTAACTTCAGCCTCCACCTGTTTTGTACTGCAGAAATCTTTGTGTTGTATGACTGTGACTGTAATTGCCTTTCTCATTTATATATAGTTTTATATAAAGTTTCTTGCCTCCATTATTGATTGGAGACTGCAGTGCATTAGAATAAATTAAGGTTAAGGTAGTGCTGCTACTGAGCTTGACATCTTTGGCACTTTTCAAAACAAAGTTACAAAGTCTTCAGAGTAAAATCAGTAAACGGGGAGTAAATAAAATCTGAATCATTAGACATTAAAGAAGATGAAAAAAAAGCAAATGTTTCCCAGATATTCCATCAGTTAAGAAAAAGCACTGGATAAAAGTTAGTTTTAAGAGATTTTAAAGAGGATATTGAGTTCATACATAAATGCTTGATTACTAATGTGTCTACATGACCACAAGGTGATTCTGCTGTACAGAGGTCCTTTACAGGCTTTGAGTGACAAAGTGCCAGTAATGAAATACTCAAGCAAACCCTTTGCACACTATTATCCCACTATCTTGTTAATCTTTTGCAATCTGCAAAAGAAATGGAAGAACTGATCACACCTCGTAAGACAGCTTCTGGAAGACCTCAGAAAAATGATGGCAAAAAGCTTTCTCTTTACATTAAGCTGGCAGTAACATCAAGATTTAATTGGCTTTCATTAAAATGGGTCTTGTATAATTTCCTGTTAGCACCAAATAGTAATGTACATTAATTTCCTGCAAAATAACTGCAGAGACTCCACACTATAAAGTTTATTATTATGTATGCTGTTGTGAAGTATGCACTAGACACAGAGGCAGATAGTGGATGTCCACTTCCAGGTGTTCACCTTGAGTCTCTCACAGCATGCAGCCTTCTGTTTGCTGCTCTCCGCCTGCTGAATGAGCAAAATGTTTCAGACAAATAATACAAATGGAGATACTGAGAGGTTAAATTGGAGAGTAGCGAAGAGTTTGTGTTTGTATGCAGTGGGAGGACATAGTCATTGCGTAGGCCCTGATTTCCATAGCATGACTCACTGCTGTAGTCTGGAGGGTCAGTAAAAGGTCTGGATGCAAAATTCAATGACTGTGTATGTGACAGAAATCATCCTTTTGTCTGGTGGAGGGCTAGGAGCTGACAGCAAAGCCTATTAGTGCTCCACCAGCCCGCAGGCCTGGGTGTTCGCTTATGAATGTGTGTGTGTGTGTGTGTGTGCGCGAGCGTGGTTTTACAGATGCCCATGATTGTGTGTGGTTAAGATTTCTGTCCCATTATGTTTTAAAATGTGACTAAAAACACGTACCCCACTGTGACAAATGAGGGAGAAACATTTTCTTGTTATGTAAATGCTGTGCTTGTTGGGGACTTTTTTTATTTGGAAAAAGCCTTGTTTCTTTAATGGCAGATGATGAAGAATTTCTCAACAGATTGCCCTGGGATAACTCTGCTCTCATTTATATTTTGTAGTCTGCACATTGGGTATGCCACAGCTTAGAACATTTCACTGATAAATCTTGGTGTAGTTATATCCAACTCACCCAACGTCTCCTCATTCTTTTTATAAGCGTCTTTGAACAGGTTTTGTCTTGTGGGTGTGTGTCATATATCTTGGCTTCATCTCCCCTCAGCATGAATAGCACAGCATAACCAGCTAACCATCCTCTAGACTGCATGACATCCACTAGCCTGGATTAAAGTGCTGGTTCTCTTTTCACATGGTCTGAAATGAAACAGACATGATATTGCATGCTACCGACAGCAGCGAGCACTTAGCATGTTTTGGCTGTCAGGGTGTTGATGGATGGAAGCTGGAGTAAAGGGGTGCCTCTGGAAATTTTGGCCCCATGAAAAAAGCTCAATAACTCTGACATATTATATCAAAAATGCTCGCATGTTCCCGAGCTGCCGTCCAGTTGTGGATCCCGGGGCTGTGAAGAACAACAGATTTTGTCCAAAAATCATCATGCTCAGCTTTTCTTGATATACACTGAGGGGTTGTGGTGTAGTGCTCACAACTCCTAATTCACATTCATTTGTATTTCATGTTGTGGGTGCACCTCCTGCTGGGGTAGGCATTGGTATGGGGTGCACTGTCAGCGGGATGGCAGGCGAGTGCAGGCTCTAGGGATGTTCAAATGCAGGAGGTGGAGCAGTACCTAAGACTGTATATCGGGGCTGTCCCGAAAACCATTTTTGGGGCTTTAAAGCTTCTTTAGTAAGTACTTATGAATATTTGAAGCTTTGACGAAGCTATTTGAAGCCATACGATGAGACCCAGGTTTTATTCTAGACTAGGGCTGTCAAAATTGCTCAAAAATGACGTTTGAATACTCCTTTTTAAAAATAACTCATAGGTTCGAACCATTCGATTTTTTTTTTTTTTTTGCATTATGTCCACAAGAGGGCAAACTAATACAAGGAAACGTATTTTTATTTCAACATACATGTCTTTGAAAACATTTACACACCTACACATTAAAACACATAAAACAATTATCTATAACATTACGGCGAATAGCCTCGAAGCGCCAAGAAGCGAAGCCAATTTCCTTTTGGCGCCCATGTTAACTGATTGTGTCATCCACACTGTGGCCAGCTCGCGCCCTGCAGTGCCCTGCCCTGAGCGAATTTGTCAAGCAGTGTGTTCAGTGCAGCGGCCCAGGCCAACGCCCACTCGCAAAGAGGACAGCTGCGGTGGTGTTTTTTTTCTCCACAATCGAATATCAATTTTCACATTCGAAGGTCCATTTTTTTTTTTTCCAAATTCAAATTTAAATTCGAGTTTAGAATATTCGTTGACAGCCCTACTCTAGACGGGTTTTTTTGACGGCCAATTTGGCCATTAATATTCCAGAATTCTGTCCATATAGAACAACGACTGAACATATGATTTAAATAGACATATAATAGCCAGATTAGATGGCAGTGAAACACTTAAAATGAAATACCTTGAAAATAGTCTAAAAGAAGACGTGGTCTTGAACAGAGCGACTAATTAGAGATAGAAGAGGAAACGGACTCGGTGTGGCGAGCGTCACCATAAATCACCAACCCTACTGTCTACCGTCTGGCTCATTGTGGTGTAGTGTATCCCCAGTGTGTTCTACGAGGCAACCCGCGGTGAGTTGAAGGGCTCCCTGGAGAACTTCATCCATTATGCCGTCACCTAACTACAGTGAGAGGATGAAGAGGAATATGGTTACCATTGTGAAGAGGCAGGGAGCCTCTTTCTAATGCTTGGTCGATGAATAGATCCATCTGTAATTGTACCCTAAAATCTGGTCAGGGTGTATAATGTGCTATTAATAAATCAGTTAATTTATTTGGCATTATTCCCACCAAACATTTTGGCCTTTGATATTTTTAGCTGCCGGACAACTACGTGATACCAGCCAAATACCCCCTTAATAACTAATAACTTAAACGCAGCAGGTCGGGCTGCAAAGCAGTTTTACTACAGTTGACGAATAGTGAATAATCTTCCACAATTCGTCTCACCTGTTCTTTTTCCTTGATGGACAGTTCAGTTGCTTGAAGTGGGGGTCAATGACTATGCTGAGACACCTGCCACCTCCTGCAGTTTCCAGTTTACTGGTGAAAAAAGAAAACAAACAACAGAGCTTATTTGGATTTCATTTACTATGGCAAAGGTTGTAGCTTCGAATCTTGTGGGTCAGCCCTGTATATAAATATGGACAAAATGACAGCTCCACAAAAGTAAAGCCAAACCATCTCCATCACTCCCTGCTGGCTGGCTGCAGTATAGGTCATACACCCTGCTATCCATGTTAGTGAATGGAAGATGGACCAAACCAAAACATCAAAGTACATGTCAAATATTTTTTTCCCAAAGATGTTCTCTGTCATTTTAGGTAGTTCTTATTGCACTTTGTTCAAGTGTTTATTCCTCTGATGAGTTTGGTTTTAATTAGTTTTTTAATGCTATTAAAAGTGGGTGTGATGTCATGAAAGACAGCTGTGTGTTTCAGTCAGTGTGTTTGCAATCAATGATGGTGCTTGTGAGTGGGTTGGACTGGTGTATGGGCTGAACTCAACACTGCAGCTCCACTTACCGATCGCTCTGACATCACCAGTGCAAGATGGCAGTGCCAGTATCAGGAATACTTTGGCTCCATTTTTGTACAGCCGGAGGAATTGGAGACATTTTGTCCATCTTTATATACAGTCAGTGAGTGTCACCAACTAAAATCTAAAATCAAATTCGCTCTGGGCGGGTGTGCTGGCGAGTCCCTGGCTGAGCACCATGATGTGGGAGTTCTCCTGGGAGAATTAGAGCATCATCTTAATGCAAATGCAAGGAAGGCTCAGACTGTTGGTGTGCTTATTCACTGAGCATCAATTCAGTGAGCCTGGTCCTCTTAAAGTCTCAGGGGTCCTTGAGAGGATACCACCTATGGACTCTATAGCTCCGTAGGAGGACTTAAATGCTCACATGGGCAATGATGACAAAACCTGGAGAGGTGTGATGGCTTGCCCAAGTTGAGTTTAACTGCGTCGTTGTTATTACACTTCTGTGCTTGTCATGGGTGGGTCATGTTAAGCGTAGGATGTTTCATAAGTGTGCTTGGTACGAGAACATGATGCGCCAAAGATTGTTGATTTACTGCTGTTTGAATCAATTTGTGAATCAATGGGAAGTTATTCTACAACTACTGTGGTAATCTGTTAATTGTAGGCAATTACACTTCGCATTCCCTAGTCCAGCTCGTTGAGGTCTTGCTGCTTTCATTATGTGCTGGCAAAGATAAAACCTTTGGTGTATTGTTGGCCATAACAAAACACAGCAACGACATCACTTTAGGGTTTCACAAAATTGCAACGGGGTGTTTTCATTCTATAAAAAAAAATAGGTTAGTTGCTACACTGGTGTGAAGGTCTAAAGTTTTCTTTCGCCTGCAACTTTTCTTAAAGTTTTCAGGTAACTTATCCACATTTTATAAACATGCTCTCATCTTTTGGGGCTAATTAGATCATTTTTCAGCGAGGCAGACTGTTCTTGTGGGAGGAAGTTGTGGACCTTAGTTGGTGCAAAAACATGAGAAAATACATTCACTGTATATTCCAGCTCTGTCAAACATTTGAACAAAGCTGTTCCCTCAACTGCAATGGTTATTTTTCACCCTCAAAGCATTGCAAGAATTATATAACAGGTTCTTACTAGAAAGGGGACAAATACTTCCAAATGTTATGTAGTACTGTTCGTTTTCAAAGAGCTGAAGGAATTTATATCCTCTTACTTTACTATGCAGAATAAGTCAATGCTAGGTGAGTGTGCAGCATGTACATATAACCTTGTGTATTCACATGTAAAGGCACACCTGCACACTCACACTCCTCTCCTGTTATTATCCTAATGCATCAGAGGGCCAAATAAAAGATTTGCAGACCTATCGGCTGCCGAAAATTCCAGACAGAAAAGATAAATGAATAGGACAGAGTGTTTCAGGGCGTAACCTTTAGACTAACGAGTGTAAATAACAGGAGAAATATCTCTTCAGAGGTTGGGAATTATTAATGTAAAGACCTGATTATGGCATAACAAGGGCAAAGCTACGCTACTCATATGGGAGCAATAAATTATAATTACCCTACTAATGTGGAAGGGTGGAACAAATCACCACAACAGCCATATACGCTCAAATATTTGAGACAGTGCACGTTCAAAGCTATCACAAGCTGAAAATAGTCTGTGTTTATCATCATATGAATACATTTGCCGCATTATGTTATAGTTTCACCTCCGTGGAACACAGTGAAGCCAGATAAAAACTCTACAGTACATACAGTACAGATAAAAAACATCCAAGCTTCCCTATGAATTTACGCTGCTTCAAAAGTAGATTAGATGAGATTAGATTAGGTTTAATTAGAGTAGATTGGATTAGATTAACAAATTGCATGGCAAAATGTGATCATGTTCACTTAAATGGCTTGTACGCACAGGAGTGTGTTTTGCAAAGCCACGAGGACGTGCATTGAAAATACTGCACAGCCTCCTTAAATATTTAATATATACGAATTTAAATATTTAAATATACGAACAGCCATGCAGTTTTCCAAATGGAAGATTCCTATAGAAAATGTTTTTTTGCAGGGCACACGCAAGTTTTTTAGTGTACCGCAACGACTGAGTAAGCATTCCTGTGAAGTGCAACTTTAATGTGACATTGTAAAGGGAGGGGGGTCTGTGTGAAAGAGGCTAAAAATCTGCTTTCATATTGCTTTTTGTGTAACCCAGAAATAGCCTTTCCCCTGCTGTGAGATCAGCACACATGTTGTGAGCTAAATTGGCAATAAAAAAATACTATCCCTTCTCCTCATGCACTGTATATCAAGAGCTTTCCCCCCCCCGATCTGCTGTTTTTTTGGAAGCGACACTACGCAGAATACTAATTCATATGGTTTGCTATGCTTGCTTTACAGGCATTGGGGCACTGCAGCTCAAATGAGAACCGCTTTTTTCCATCTTTCTGTAGAACTCTGTTGTTAATAAAAAGCTGTCTGAAACGATTATAACTTAACCAGGAAAGCTTGTAACCTGTTTGGATATATTTCTATGAGCCCTTTAAATGTCATGGTTGCAGCACACCCGTGGCGCCCATTGCAGCTCTGCGTACAGTATTTCAACTTAAACCATAAAACATGTGGAGGCAATGAAAGCTCAATAGACATTTATTGTTAAGGATTTTATTCTGATAAATAAGGACAGATAGTAAAATAGGTTTTATGGGGAAAATAGGTTTCTGCCTTGACAGTCTGCATACAGATGGTGTGGTGCTACCTTTTTTAACTAAGGGGAAATTGATTTAAATTACAGCAGCTCAGTATCTGTACAATATATATCCATGAGGAGGATTCCAAACCTCACAATTTACTTCCAATGCCAATGTACAAGGTACCCGGCACTGTAAGTACTATAGGTACAAGGTGAACTGTTACTGTGGAGGACAGGGTGGTGAATGGGGTTGTAGCATGTTCTACTCTTGTGCAGGAGACTGTTAACTGTAACCAGAGTATATCTCTACCTTACCCTTTCTTTATCGTAATCATAATAACTTGCCATCACCATGAATTAGCCTGAATCTGAACTGTACTGTAGTCCCATGGGCAGACACAAAAAATGAGAATTTTGAAAATTTTTGCATTGGATATTAAAAAATTTAACTAAACCTAATCTTGCAGTGTCTGGTGATTGCATTGCTTACAGACATTAAATCATAAAATAATTTCGTAAGACTTGGATGGCTCTAATTTCTAATGATTTAAGGGACCAAGAAAGACAATTCGATATGTCCTACTTGCTTTACCATACACTCACCGGACACTTTATTATGCACCTTTTCAACTGCTCATTCATGCAAATAGCTAATCAGCCGATCATGTGGCAGCAACTTAATGCATTTAGGCTTATAGACATGGTCATGACGACCTGCAGAAGGTGTGCAGAGGACCATCTCTGAACAAACAACACATCAAACTTTGAAGCAGATGGGCTACAGCAGCAGAAAACCACACCTGTTGCCAATACTGTCATCTTAAAACAGGAAACTGAGGCTACAATTCACACGGGCTCACCAAAATTGGACAAGAAGATTGGAAAAATGCTGCCTGGTCTGATGAGTCTGGATTTCTGCTGCCACATTCAGATGGTAGGGTCAGAATTTGGTGTAAACAACATGAAAGCATGGATCCATCCTGCCTTGTATCAACGGTTCAGGCTGGTGGTGGTGTAATGGTGTGGGGGATATTTTCTTGTCACACTTTGGGCCCCTTAGTACCAACTGAGCATGGTTTAAACACCACAGCCTACCTGAGTATTGATGCTGAGCGTGTCCATCCCTTTATGACCACAGTGTACCCATCTTCTGATGGCTACTTCCAGCAGGATAACGCACCGTGTCACAAAGCTCGAATCATCTCAAACTGGTTTCTTGAACATGACAATGAGTTCACTGTGCTCCAATGGCCTCCACAGTCACCAGATCTCAATCCAATAGAGACCAATATGTCTATGGACCAAAATCTCCAAGGAATGCTTCCAGTACTCTGTTGAATCTATGCCACCAAGAATAAAGTCAGTTCTGAAGGCAAAAGGGTCTACCTGAAAATGTGGCTTATGGGTGTATGTTAAATATTTCCATTTGCTTTATTGTATGTACATAAACCAAATGAAAATGATAAAAAACAGATACTAGTTTGATACAGGTGCAGGATGATTCAGAGGTCTGGAACCAAACTACAGTACACTATGTCCACTATCTGCTAAAATCAATAAGTGTATATTCAAAGTCCCCCTCTAAAAACATTTTGATATATGTACAAGATCCTGTGCTATGATTATCATTTAGTGTGCCATCATTTTCCCATACAAAAAAATATTTTTTAAACAATCTGAAAAGGGTCTGGAAGCACATGGATCTGGCTGTCATCCTGCCATCCACTATGGCTTTGGCTAGGTTTCACATTCCATGTCTCTGGTGCTGGCACAGCGTTAACACTAAGTGGAGATAGGTTTGGGCAATATACTGATATTATATTGATTGATATATTGATAAACTGAGTAGATATCATCGTAGATTTTGGATAACGTTAAACATTTAATTACAATGATGATTTATTTTTAAGCAGTGAATTTCCAGCATGGAGCTTTCATTTTAAAGTGCTGTTTCGTACTGTAGCCTGACCTCAACGGCATGGCCAAACGCAAGTATGACTCTGAATATATTAAACTCTGTGGACCTTGAACAAATGGCTGAGGAGAAGTGTGGACCTTGTGGCTGGTCCAGTTGGGAACCACTGCGCTAGTTTGAGATGGCTACCATTCGCATTTAAGGAAACAGTGTGAGATTCAGCCATACATGGCTGAGCCTCAGTCAGACCAAGACTCAGATGGGTAGCCTGTTGTGCACCAAAATCCGCGACTAGGCTAATTGGCAGTGTGTGACAAATCATCAGTCGTTGTGAAACATACAGTATTTGCTATGATGTGGTATTTGTGGATAGTGAAAGGAAGCTCCAGGGTCAGGTTTACATTACAAAAACTACGCACTGTGCTGTGTTGACTGTCAAATCTTTCACCACAAGTCAGCCCTGTGCTTGAGGTTTCAGGTTTCTTTGCCAGTGTTGTGTTGAAGTCTGCTCCCATGTCGATATGTGTTTTCCGTATTAGACAGTGATTGGCTTTCATATCAATGATGTACTGGATCTAGCTTGCCCCGTGTACATTTCAATCTCAGATCTTAAGGAGGTGCACAGACACCTCCTCCCGTAGTAAGGGAATGTCAAAACACCTCTCCAGAGACAAGCTTCGCACAGATACAAGTCAGTGTAGTCACGGTCAAACATTTTAGGGGACAAAAACATGAGAAAAACACATTTTTGAGTGGAAGTGATCTTTAATTCATACAAAAAACATGTTTGTCCAACATTGTAGTGTACATATGAGAATTTCTTATTATGGTTTTCACTTTAAACGCTTCAGTGACTCATGCTGAAGCACTCCACTCACCTGATTCAGGGATTCAGGCCTGGTAGGAGGTAGCAAAGGGAGGCCAGGAGATCATTTGAAATTCATGAAGGCATCTGTCAGCGGTACGCATGAGATAATTGGTTCAATAATAAAAGAAGAACATGTCACTCCTCGTCAGGTGGCATTGTGAATGTTGTTTCTGTTTGTGTGAACAATAATAAAAACGTTTGATGTTACTACATCAATGTCAAGCCCAGTATTCTCCCCAGGCATTTAGTGATGACACCTTCCCACTTTCATTTATCTTTTAATATTTCTGCACAGACTTTGGCTGACTGCCACTGATATACAGGGAAATTCACTAAGTTGTTTGACAAATATCTCTCAGTACATGGGGGGCACAGCCACTGAAATCTTACTGAGAAACTTGCATTTGATTGATATGACTGCTGGGTGAATTAAATGGTCAGCTTACCCAAGCACTGTGGTTGGTTTGATATGTGAATGTGTGAGATACATTATACTGATACTCCACAACTGAGGAGATTTGGGTTCTTGGCGATGTGCAAAGCATTAAAAATGACAATTTTAAACTGCCTATTTTAATAGCATTGTTTATTTGCAAACAGCACTAAATGTCTGTCCACACCAAGAATGCTAACTATAACAATAACAAACTATAACAATAATTAAAGGGATAGTGCACCCAAAAATGAAATCCTGAAGCCCCGACATAAAAAGTTGAACTCTATTTTTAGTCTCATTGTAGCCTGTAGCTCTGTCTGCTTTCCTGGGCACCGTGTTCATGTGTGCGCGCTTGCACGAGACTGTGAGACATGGGCACCGCGTTCATGCGTGTTCACGTGCTTCCGCTGGTCTCGCACAAGCGCGCACACGTGAGTGTGGTGCACAGAGAGGCAGTCAGAGATACAGGCTACAGAGCCTGTAACAGTAACAAGTACTCGTTTGAGGACATTGGGACTTTATTGTCATCTCGTTGGAGGACACTGGGACTTATAGCGAGGAAAAATTAAAAATGCATACCAAACCAAAGTTCAGGTCTCAGGAGGTTAAACCAACCTTTATTGTTCTTGGTGTGGGCGGCCCTTAGGAGCCTACACTTCGACTGGCAACTCTCTGAGGCTGTTCTTAGGCACAGTAGTGCTTTGAGCTAAATGGTAATATTAGCATGCTAACGTACAACAAAAATGTTTACATGCTGATGTAATTAGAAATAATGTTTATAATATAAAGATAAAAAAAACAATGACTGGCCAGCTCACTTGGCTGTTTTAGCATGCTGAAATAACTGCTAATTACCTCAGGACACAGTACAATGGATGAAGATGTCAGTAGTTTTGCAGTTATTTGATCTCTGACCAAAGTATTGCACAAAGTAAAACTTTGCTGGTTGTGCTAAATGAAGTCAGGAGATCACCAAACTCATTAGGGATTTATCCCCTGGGGTTCTCAAATGTCTTGCCCAAATTTTACTGTAATCCATGCGGCAGTTGTCAAGATATATTTGACTAGAAGATGTCAGAGAACTACAAATATCCTGGTTACTTATAACATCCACAGACTGCTCTGTGTGCAGTTTTCATTATGACTCTTTTTTTAAAAGAGAAATTGTCTCAGTGAAATATGCTGACAGTTGTGATGAAAAGTGTTAATAATTCAAGCCACATTCTTCAAAGGGAAACAAACCCACATTGAAGGTTCTCCTATTAAGTAAAAGACATATATATATATATATATATATATATATATGTGTATATATATATATATATATATATATGTGTCTTTTATATATATATGTGTATATATATATATATATATATATATATGTGTCTTTTATATATATATATATATATATATATATATATATATATATATATATATGTCTTTTATGTATATATGTATGTATATGTATATGTATATATGTATGTATAAAGTTGATCTTTGTGTGAGGTTGAGCTTAAGATGATAAGATAGAATTCATTTTATCAGGGTAAATTTGCTTGAGAACACTGAGTACAGATACACTTCTAACAGTGTTGAGATACATCTTACATAATGTGACAATGAAGTGCACTACATTATCTTCTCCTCAGGACATTTATACAATCTTTAGAGAAGAGTTTTCTGTGCTTGTGTAATTATATCCAGTATATTTGTGGGTGCATTGACATGTGTGTGATTTCACAGAGAATAAGGGAACATATGTAATCGGCTTTTTTAAAACTGTAAACCCAAAAGCATGCAGTCTGCCATCATACATGACAAAGAAAGCGTCAGAGGTAAAAATAAGTAGACAAAAAGACTACAATGATCAGACAGGTATCAGAATAGCTGCAGATTAACTTTCTGTCAAAGATTAGATCAATTGAATGTTTTACACCCTTGAGTTTTTTTGTTTTCACTGCTCCATACTCTTGGCAGTAGGACTGTCATGATCACAGTTTTACAATACCGCTCCATTGACAAGCCAACCCAACCACAGAGGATTGCAAGCCACCAGCAGCTGCTATGTTAATGTTTTTTCCCCCTTCTTTTCATGGGATAGTCATGTATTTACACTCTGCTACAAACTCCAGTACCGTGACGAGGGGCTGAGCATCTATTCTGAGCTTGGAGCTGCATATTTACCATCGCTGTTGCTTTTTATCTAGCCGTCCAATCACATCTACACCACGAGATGTGGTGCAGCAGCTCAGTTCTGCAACATGGGCTCTTGACCCAATGTCTGCTAAGTTATTCAAAAATGTTTTTAGCTGTCTAGTAGAGGATGTTCTTAAGTCTTAATGCCTCCCTACATTCTGGTATCATCCCCTCGTGTCTCAAACATGCTGTTGTAACACCACTGTTAAAAACAGGATAATCTTGATCCAATTGTTTTTGAGAATTACTGACCAATACCACACTTTATTTCCATTTACAGTATTATATTTGGTGGTATGACTCTCTTCTGGGGCCTCTCTGGCTTTCCTTGGGCCCACGCAGAAAGCCCTTTCCATGTGCCTTTGTGGAAAGCCTTAAGTCGAATGAGGACACCTCTCTGCCCTTCCATGCACTTACATGGAAAGCCTTAAAGGGATAGTGCACCCAAAAATGAAAATTCAGCCATTATCTACTCACCCATATGCCAAGGGAGGCTCTGGTGAAGTTTTAGAGTCCTCACAACACTTATGGAGATCCGGGGGGGAGTGGGTAGCAGCACAACTGCACACCTAATGGCTGACGGCGACACCAGATTAAAACGTCCAAGAACACATAATTGAAACCACAAATCATTTCCATACTGGTCGTCCGTAGTGATCCAAGTGTCCTGAAGCCTCGACATAAAAAGTCGTTTGGAAAAACATCATTTGAACTCTGTTTTTAGCCTCATTGTAGCCTGTAGCTCTAACTGCCTCTCTGTACAGTGCACTGACGTGTGTGCGCTTGCACGAGATCGTGAGACATGGGCACCGCCTTCATGTGTGTCCACGTGCTTTCGCTGGTCTCGAGCGCAAGCCTATATGGAAAGCCTAAGGCAGCGAGAGCAGCAGCAAAGACCCCCCCCCCAGGAACAGAACAGGGCAGCATCAATGACAAACAGAGACAAAATTCCTTCACTGCAATGGTCCTGGCTGTAGCTTTGCAGACATCGTCGACACTCTAGGGGGACACTCTCATAGTGATCAGGTTGCATGCCATCCCTCTCCCCTCTAATGTTTTCTTCTCTTGTCACTTTGATTTGTCACGTAAAGGTTAAAAAGTAAAAAAAAAAAAAAGCAAATAAACACCATCTCACACCACTTCTAACACAATGAATGAATCGCATGTGCACACACAAACATGCTCTCACACATACTCAAATCACAGTCTCCTTTTAAGATGCAAATGCCATTAAAATTTCAGCAGCCTTTTTCATAATAATTTTAGCCCACTGTAAATGGATACAGTAATGAGAGCAGTATGGAAGCCCTCAGTCCTTTGCTTGTGAATCCATCTGATGCATTTTTAATACGTGCCCCACTGTGGCCTTTGCAAGCCACCAGAAGAAGGGATGTGCCAATGACTACACAGTCACAGCATCCTTTATAGCTCATACTGTAAAACTTTTTCATAGCCCGCAACCAGAACTGTAATCTGAAGTCAAGAATTCTATCATTAAAACTCACCAGCTCTCTGTCTCTGTATGCTATATACATGCCTGTAACCTGTAAAAATAACTTGTCAGTGTAATATTATAAACCTGAAATGATACCTGATTATACTGTGTGTCCGCAGCTCTTATTTTATGGAAGTCTGTGGTACAGTGTAGAGTGTGGAAAGGTGAGAGTGAATGCATAGCAGGATCTCATCATAACTTTGAGTTTCCAACAAGTAGCATCCAGTGTATCCAGTCTTTGTAGCAAGAATATGAATAGTTTTTATACGGCTGCTTTTGAATGTAGTAAGTAGCTACAGAAATGTGCATACAGAGTGGTAAACATACAGGAGGGAAAACATTTGTACAAGATTTATTACCTTAAGAGCGTATCTGTTGCTCTTGGTGCAGGCTGGTGTGCGTCAGCAGGAGAAGTGTCTTAAAGGTCTATAGAAGAGGAGGAAGAAAAAGAAGAAGATATACTTTATTAATGCCTGAGGGGAAAAACACATGCACAAACACATGCACAAACAGGACCTATACATTAGGGGTGTGCCATGACATCTTGTTCACAATAATACTGGTAAAATTTTTAAATTCATATGAATTCATATTGTGATACTCACGATATTTCGACTTGTTGACATATTGACATCATACTGTTACCCTTGGCAACAACAAATATGGCTGAAAGCGAGAGTATTACAGACTCCACAGCGGTTCCAAAAAGAGTAGCAGCTTCAGTAGTGTGGAATAAACTGTGTCTTCCTGAATGTTTTATGAACAGCCCCGGACTTCTCAGACGCTTTCAGTGAGTTACTGCTCAGAGGGAACTCATTCAGCGGCTCCTCCAGCAGCAGCACAGCGTCTCTCTCTGTCCTCTATTGCTGTACACACAAGGGAGTCAGTGTTGCAGAGTGATTAAACCTGTCGTAATGTAAACCTACGTGACGCTTGCAGCTCTACAAAAAAACAGTTGTCATAGCATAACAGCCTGTCACAGGTGACAGCATGATGATTAGAGGAGAAACGGCAGAGCATAAAGGTCCAGGTGGAAAATAAACAACTCAGTCATTTAGGATTTTACTAGAAGAAGGAAATCACCTGTTGATTGATTTATATATATAGATCCCAGGTTACATTTTTGTATTTGGGAGCTGTTTAAATGTGTAATTTGTGGTTGTTTTTTTTGTTGAACTATTGATATTGTATACAGAGTCTGAATTTCACTCTGAGTTACCCTTGTTGTTCACAAACTAAAGAAATGAGAGATAATCTTTATTTAATCTTTACTGAATATTTGAAGGCAAACCATAAAATACTTCACTTATTTTGTTGCAAATTTATGTTGTTAAATACTAATTTGTCATATTGTCAAGAATATCATTATCGCAAAAATACCCTGAGATGTCGTGATATTTTAGGGCCATATCGCCCACCTTTAGGGGGCTGCACTGGCCAGGCGCCTTAAGTGGTTGGGAGTTTGGTGCCTTCCTCAGGGGCACCCCGGCAATGCCAATGGGGTGAACTGGCTACCAGTCCACAATCCATATTTGGTCTGGATGGGGACTTGAACCGGCCACTCTCTGGTTCAGAATCAGAATAAGAAACATTTATTGATCTCCGCAGGGAAATAGTGATTCATTACAATCGCTGCGATGTAATAAATGGAGCATTCTAAGAAGTAAGAATAAGAGTATAATATAGAAGTATGTAAATATAAAGCAATAAAATTAAACAGAAATGAAAATGTACATAGAAATAAAAAAAATAGCATGTGCATTATCCCACAGTGTTTAACAGTAGTACTTAAGATATAGAAATTTAAAATAGAATATATATTGTCACTGTGCTGAGGCTGTCAGTGTGAAATTTAACTACAATATAAACATCATTAGAATACCCAAGAATAGAATAAACATAAGAAATATGTACAGCTATGTGCATGATTAAGTCCTATACTGAAAAATAATAAGTTGAATAATTGCACAGAATTTGGGTTCCCAACACAAGTCCCTGTGGACGGAGCTGCTGCTGCCCTCATAGAGAAGATGTTTTATAACTAACAGTGTTACAGGCTTCGTGTTTTAAGGAAATCTTTGGTAGTCTTTTATCTGAAACTTTGAAATCTGACTTTTTTTGCTTCAGTTTGAGTAAACTACTGTACAGTTGTTATCTGTTTCATAGTTGGAACAGTCGTGTCCTTAAAAGAACTCATATCTTACTATGAAAATAATATTGCCACGATCTGTTTGCTCAAACATTGTCAGCTAATTTTTTTTTAAGATCACACATTTCTCCCCGTAGCTCTCCTGCAGATTTATCAGTTTTCTTATCATGGCCAAACCACAGCATGCAATTCCTCTAATAAGCTCTGTGAGAATTTACCATTTCTGAAGATTGTTTACAAACCTTTCTTGATCACTTTTGTGTTTTCTGTCCCCTAAGTTTGTACCAATTGCACAGACATGAAACACAGTGACAAAAGGCCTCCGCATATTGCCTGTAGATCTGGCACAGCTCTTTTTGGAGGAATTTCTCTCGTAATGATGCCGTTTTCTCAGGAAGGGCTGTTTGAATCCTCCGCAGACGTCGGGCAATGGAGTTATTTAAGACAGGCGTTCAGAATTGTGACAAATTAAAGGAAGAAAAAACAGCGTAAAGGGTCTCAGTAAAGTGTGGAGGCACAAGGAGCTGCCAGTCAAGCTTCAGTTCTCTTTGCGTACAGGTCTCTGAAGCTCTACCAGAGAGAGACGAACATCATTCTTTCAAAAGAAGTTACATTGTTAGGTGTTGATGATGATGAGAAGCAAAGTCTAAAGTCTCCCACAGGTGTTCAGTTGACCCTACATGCATGCACAATTTGCATTACAACAACTGGTAGCAATAACATATGATTGTTACATTATCAGGAAGCACCCCGTCTTTACACGTCAAGTAATATTGTGGATATACTTCAAGCAACATTTTTTTAAAGGGAATGCAGGATGGAAAAAACCCATTTCCAGAACCAGCTGTCCCCTCCCACTAAACAGCTGTCTGGCGTATGATTCATAACATATTCGTAAGCAGCAATCCTACAGTGACCTGCTACATGTACTAAATGGAAGCATCTGTGTTTTGATGTTTCTCCACCGTCTCATCAGGTGTTTTCTTCAATTTGTCTCTCGTCTGTATGTATGAATTGCATACAGTACAGACTTGTAATGACATCAACCTTGCTTCTGTAGGCGGCATTAAGAGCATTATTATAGCAGCAAACTGGTGATGCAACAATAATAAAATTCGGGGTTGATATTGATGTTAAACATAACAATTTGGCTAATAACTTACACTGAATTTGTTGCTGTTGTTGTAAATTTTGTTTTTGTTGTTATTTATTCCCCCTTTAATGTCAGTGAAACAAATACATGTTCATTATAAAAAATAACTAGACGATTTTTTTGGGGCTTTTCATCTGTATTGAACAGATTAAGGTTCCACTAATGGTTCCACTAAACCATTTTAAAGTCATTTAGACCTTCATTACACTACCCTTGAATAAGCACAAATTCAATAGTACACATTTATGAAACGCTCTTTAAAATAACCATGTTTCACATGATAAATATCTTTTAAAAACTGCTTTGAAAACCTTTTTTACTATATATAATAATTTCCTCTCTAATATCTTTTTTAAATTGCTGTGTAAATAACGAATTCCTCCTTGAATCAGCTGTATCTATTCAATCCCCCCGCCTATAAAGAAAATTTTACAAGATTAGATTTGAACATACCATGATAAGGTTATAATTTGGCCTTTTAGTTCCAGCCACTAGCTGCTAACTGCTAACAGCTCTCCTCCTACAGATTTCAACACACATTTGTTGTTCACATGTAGCATTATCAGGGAAAGAATAGGATGTGCTTCAGTGATGAGTTTACTGTGTCCTTTGTCCCAAAGGCGTCCCAGGGGAGCTCTCTGTACGTCCCAAACATGTTCTGTTGTCTCCAAGACAAAGGGACACCATTTGTCTTGAACCCTGTTTTTTAGCTTGCACAAAATTGATGTGACGCAACAGAAAAACATTGACTACTGCCGATGGCCGGATATCGGGATGGCCTCTTCACAGAACTGTAGCCCACCTTCCAGCCCCCCCCCCCCCCCCCCCCCCCCCCCCCCCCCTTATTATCACCGTTAGCCTTGTCAGTACTGTTGCTGTTGTTGAGCACTGTCTAAGGGGTTGACACAATTCGCTGCTAGCCGCCGGCTCAGCCAGCTCTATGTTGAGAACCTTTTCCAGACAGCTCATACGCTCTGAATTTCACAGAGCCCCGTTCAAGCAACAGACTTGAGGCTAAGTGTCCCAGACACTCCAGATCCAACAATGGCCTCCATCTGTCACAGTGGGGGGTTTCTGAAATAAACCTTGCTGAAGACCTTTTCACAGGTAATCTGAACAGACCTTTGCCATCCCAGTAGTAAAACTGCCAGAATGACACTATCCAAGTGAAGGTTTGGGGTCTGTGCAGCTCTTAGAGAGATGCTTTGACCAGATAACCGAATTAACAGCAGGACTTGAAAACCACCCAGCGACTTCTGGGGTCGCTCCAGCTGTGGCACACTGGACAAAAGAAGCCACAAATCAGATAACAGATTCCAATTGGAGCACAGAGGAACACAAGGAGCTGACAATTTTCAGGGTAAAGATTTGCTCTGTAGAGAGACGTCATTATCATTATGTCACATTACTCCTCTGCTGTTTCTTTGTCTTTCTCTGTCTCTGTCTTACATACAAACACACACACCAGGACCGCTCTCATCCTGGTGATGAAGATAAGACCTGCAAGACCTGTGTTATAAATTTGAGTTTGGCATGTCTGACTAAACCCTGTGTTTCCTTCTCTTGTTTTAGTCTAGTTTCAAATTAAGGTGAATTCAGTGTAAAATTATTCAGTAATCAAAGTAACATTATTCTGCAAAATGAATGTGAAGTGGTTTGATTTGAATCACTGTACAAAACAAAATGGTGGTGTTAGAAAGAGCCATGCTTATTGGGTTATTTACCACATGACAATACTGTTATCTAGTGACCGTGGTCGGTTTGTCCAATTCTGAATGGACCGCAAGTGACTCATAAACGTGTCAAGTTGCGAAAAAGTACACTTTATCTTTAAGTACAGTGAATTTCTGGCACAGGGATTTTTATTTTGAACTGCCGTTTACCTACTGTAGAGCGACTGGCTAATGGATGGCTACTTGACAGACAGTAAACTAGCTTGACAACATGGCCGAACGCAAGTATGATGCTCAATATATCAAACTGTGTGGACCTTGAACCAATAACTAAGGACAAATCTGGACCCTGTGGCTGCACCAATTTAGACCTTTAGCACGATCCATCTAAGAACTTGTGCTTCTGGTTAGCAATACTGAATATTAAAATTTTGATAGTCGTCAAAGTTGTTGGAATCTTATATAACCAACTAATAAGGGATTTTTAACTTCAGTTTATGTTAAAATCACAATTACCATAGTGATGTGTGAAGTATTTGACTTAAAATGCATCACAGTTAATGAAAGTGAGAGGTCTCAGAAGCCTTCTAGTAAAAGTTTTTAACTAAGACTAGAATATTTATCAGCATTTCAGCGCGAAGCATCTTCTCCATGCCCCCAAAACTCCGCCTGCTGCGACGGTTTTATAGAACAGACCAGCTATTTGCCACCGCTTCAGGCTGGTCCTTACCGAGCTCAATAAATGTTTTCATTTCGTACATTTTCTCTTAGATGTCTATCTTTAATTGTCTTGCATCAAATATGCACAACCTAATCTTTTCTAAACAAGCCATAGAATACAGCAGTGTTGACTGAAGAAGGCTCCTTTTTGTCCTGCTTTAGATCTTGTATCATAAAGCCATGCGTTTTTTTTAATCATCTTCCCTTTTTGCTTGCCACCCGGCCAGATTCAGTATAAGCCTATTGCCGGCCTACATGTCAGAGCCTTGGATGAACCACACAAGTGACTATTCCTGCCTTGACTGCTGCCGCTGGCTCAGAAATGAGACCTCTGGGCTGTTGCACCCTCGGGCCCTCATCCGCGCGGCAAGCGATTGCCTCCGGATTCACATGGGAGCATCACCAGCAGTAGGGCTTCTTCACAGCGTGGCACTTACAGGCAGACCAGCCTGTATCTCTCTGGCAGCCGTGCCAGCGGAGTCTGATTGCAGCCGCTGCAGGGTGACGGGAACACCAACATAGATCCTTTTTTTGCCTTTACTGACTGCTGTATTGTTCTATTTGATGTATCAGTGGCGATGCATTTGATTGTCAGAGCAATTTAACAATTTTTTTTCTTACAATAAACAAGTTGAGCAAACTGACAAAACCATAGTATTACATTAACAGAAGTAATTTAACCAGTGCAATGTGAGCAAAGCTAGCTTCCACATCTATTGATACTAATACTGTAATGCTGGTTGCAAAACATTCAGTACTTGTTTGCTAGCTATCCTTGCAGGCTGTTTCCCTAAAATGGCATATACCAGCTTTGGTACAGTTTATATTTTGAAATATGTGTGTTTGAACTGCCACCATGAACCTCCACATGAGCAGTCATGGCTTGGATCTCTAGTTTCATCAAGATGTGATATAAGGTTGATTCTCTGCACAAAGATTCGATATTTGCCGACATTACAAAGTCTGCCACGATAAGATTCCCACATGATGCCATCAGGAGCTTGCGATGGATATGAAATGATATCATATGCCCATTTTACACAGTTGTTTGCAGAAGTAGCTGCCACCCCATTTTTCATGTGTTTTTGGCCATCAGTGATAAATACCACACATAAACAATAGTAAATATTTATAACTTCTGAAGGGCAGTAGAGTTTACTTCAGATCAACTCTAACACACATAAAACACCACATAATCACATCACATTTGTTATTCCTATAACGGAGAAATTCTGCAACAGAGAAACGCATCAGTAAGATGTAATGAATATGTAAAAAGAGTATAATAAAATCCCCTGCTGCCTTTTTTTCCCCTCTCATCCACTTTTCATGTGTGTACCCCATCACAAATAATGGCGGAGATAGAATTCAGAGGCCTGAGACACATTTGAAATCAGAAAAATAATCATCCATGATATAGAAAATACTTTAGAAATCACTAAAATACATTTTCTATAAACTACTCTGCTCATTATACTCAATCCAAATCTCACACACACACACATCTTCTGATATTTCATGAAGAGACCTCTGCTTAACGAGGCAACAGCAAACACACCGGATCAAGTAAAAGGTAAAGAGACACTCCAGCTGCTCAGTGGCAAAAATAACCTCTCTTAATGGACATACAGTGATGATGTTTAATTGCCCCGTGTGCCTCCATTGCAGCTTGTTGTGCAGCTGCTGGCCCTCGATACTGGACCAATTTCAAAAATTGTTGTTCACATCAGTCTCTTCAATCAATTTACATGGGAGATAGGGTCCAAGTTGAAAAATGCGAAGTTATCCTTTAAGCATGTTAACATTGCATAAATTAGCCTAGCAGCTAGTGGACTTTTCCTTTACTCATAGCTTAATCACATGTATTATTCATATTTTTCCTTAGTCTCCCTTGGTTTAAGTCGCTGCATCTCCTGAGAGAACCGCATGGTTGAATTTCATCCTGCATACAGATTTTTTCAGCCAAACATTGTTGAAAACAAGCAGCTAATGTTGCTGTTGTGACAAGTTAGCGGAGTGAGATGCCCGGCCAGGCAGGTATGTCTTGTTTTATCTCTTTTATCTCATGTTTATATACGGCATGTGCTTTGTCTGTTGACCCTTATTTTCTCAGAAGTCGAAAATATTTCCGCACTGCTGATTTATTCCTGAGTAAATAACGTTATCCTTATCATCTGGTCTTGGCTGTTTTCCATCTGCCAGCTGCCGTTTGACGGTGTGACAGAATTTCAAATAAAAGCGTAAGGTAAAGATGATGATATGGATCGATGGTTTCACTTTGCATCAATGATATTGGATCAATGGAGCGTTGCACCTCTAATGAGCAGGTGCCTCTAAATAACTTTTCGTTTTGTGAAGAGCCAGCCATTACAGTGGGCATTCCTTCATTCATTTTCCATAACCACTTATCCTGTTAGGGGTCATGGCGGGGCTGGAGCCTATCTCAGCTGACATTGGGTGAGAGGCAGGGTACACCCTGGACAGGTCACCAGACTGACACAGGGTTGACACATAGAGACAGACAACCATTCATACCTACAGCCAATTTAGAGTTACCAATTAACCTGCATGTGTTTGGGTTGTGGGAGGAAGCCGGGGCACATGGAGAAAACCCACGCGCAAACTCTGCACAGAGGGACTTCCCCACCTAGGGGTTTGAACCAGGAACCCCGTTCGTATCATCCTGCGCATCAGGAACACCCCGCCACAGCTGTAATCAGACCTGTCTCACATGGCACAACACCCGAAAGTCAGCGGAACCAGTAACAACTCAGTGGGCTGAATACTGTTTTCTTGTAATTCGAGGTGATGTCAAATAAAATTAACTTCCTCAGAGCAGCTGATTTCCCTAGCATCTCTTGTTTTTTTTAACTTTAAGAATTTAACCATTCACTTCACATCACTATCACTCATGAAGGTTTGTCTCTCCATTTAAAATCTTATGTTCTCTCGTCTGAATATTTTTTCACTGTCGACTCATCATTGTTTTTTTAATCCATGATCACGAATCTAAACGTAAATAAATAGAGGTCCCTATATCGAAAAAGAATTATAGCTTATGATACTGATTAATTTGGTTTATTCATATGTCCTTATAATGAAGGTGGTGCCCCAATTTAATGAGTGCAAAATTTAATTTCGGAAGTAATTATACTGCTACACAGTGCATGTGTAAAACCACACATAAGTTAATGTCTTTTTGCAGACACACACACACACCTATACTATACCTCCTTTTCCCTAGTGTTCACAGCTCTGCACTGATGACCCAGGTGTCACAGTGGCAATGTGAGACCTCATCTTAACTGACCTTAATGACTTCTGAATCCTGCCTCGATTACCCACCTTCCTCATCCTCTCCCTCTCCCCTTTTCTTTGTGTCTACCTCGATCTTTCCCCCATCTCACACGCAACCTATTAGCATAGTGCTATCTTTAACCTACCTCTCTCATTCTTTAATGAAGCAAGGGAATAGGTGAAGCGTATTTAATGAAATCAGAGTGTGACCAGCCCTCCTAAATCATCAGTCCAGGTTAAAGAGCAACTGGCTCTTTACACTCGATCATGCAGACTGTAAAGCTGTGCGTTCCTGATGAGTTTGTCATAGTCAAACTAAATGTAGAAATTGCAAGTGAAAGTGTAATTATTTCATTGTGCGATAAAGATGAGAAAAAAGGAAAATAAAACGAAAATAGTGTTCACGCAGCAATCAGCTGAAACAACTGAATCAAAGCGCAATAATAGTTTGGAGTTCCATCTCTTACTTTTTTATGGCCAAATGTTTCAGGGGAAAGAAAGTGAGGTGAGAGACGGATTGTGTTGGGGGGAAATAGAGGAAAGGAATTGAGTCATTTGAGAGACGAGAGTAAGCTGAGCGAGGAAAAGACGAAACGAATGAAGTGACAGGTTGAGCCTGCCTTGTGGAAGAACAGAAACAGTAAAACTGGTGATACAGGATGTATGTGGGCTGAAAGGTGTGTCTGAGTGAACAAATCCATGTCTGTGATAATATTCAGTTTGAGGTGTCAGTAAAATATAGTGTGCATGGAGCAGGTTTGGTTAAAAACACTTATTTTTAGGGTTTAGCCAACAAATACCTGCAAAACACTCAGGAGCCAGATGCATAAAACTCTGTAGATTCATAACTAAAACTCATAGGACATAAATATGCATATGCATTCCTCTCATTGGAATTATGAAGCTTGGTGTATGCCTGGATCTGTTTTATGCATTTCAATTATTGTGGAACTGTGCACATTTGCACAAGCTCCACTCCCATGGTTAGCCATAAACGGACGAAGACATGCCCTTAATCAGCTCTTTGCATAAAGTATTGGTCACAGCACAAAGTGACATTGGTTTGTCCATGTGAAATAGGTGGCATGGGAAGCTTGGTGATGTAGTGACTCCTTGCAGGGCTAGATGATGAACTGACTGTTAACTCTACTGTCCTAAAAACAAGGAAGAGCACTTGCCTCTGGCCCACTACCGCAGCAGCTGCAACACCTAAAGTGTGTGGTGTGGTGTGGGGAAGTCAAGCACGGTATATTTGACAGAGTTAGTGGTTCGGCGTCTTGAGATGTGCTTCCATTCACATGATGGGTATTGAATGAAGTACAAGAAAGGGGAATCAAATGATGTACTCTATTGGTATTAGTATCACTTTAAGGTGGCTTTCAGACCTAGAGTTGTCTTGCTTTGGTCTGAATCAGGGACTGATTTTATTCCAAAGTTGCATAATTGCCTAGAGTTGGTTCGTGTTCTCACGGCAGCATTTACAAGCGGACCAGATCAAATTCCTTCGCAAGAAAGCTGCTCTTGATTGGTCAAAATTTTAATGCGGGAAAAATCCAGGAAGTAAACAAAACGCTGAAGAAGAGTACACTTGCAAGATAAATGTGACACTTTCTAATGTCACAATGGAGGGACAACTACACAGGTTGATTTTAGCGCTGCTCATAGTGGACTGTATTGCTGTCATTGTTCATTTTAGTCAAACCATACAGTTTGAAAACGAGGCGCGGCTCCAACTAGAAAACAATGTTTTCATGCATTGGATGTGCTGAATGTGCATATTAAGGCAATACAGGAGGAGGTGCACATTAATAATCCTCCAGGACTGTAACATGCTCATGTTTAACCCAAACAATGTGCCATGCGACTGCAGTTGGCTCAGATCCAGGTCGGAACACGTTCTCACCACAAATTAACTGCACTTAGGGGGCAAACAAACTTGAGTTTGAACTGAACCAAACAGGGCAGGTGTGAAAGCACCCAGAGGGTACTGGTATTGATATGCAGCCTTAACTTCTGCCAAGGCCAAATGCCTAATCCTGCAGTGTTAATGAAATTTAAAAATAGTGTGTGGATCTACCCCATGATTCAGATCTACCCTAAAATTTACTGGATTCTCCCTGGCCTTTGCTACACCCTGCCACCAAGTTTTATGAAAATCAGGCCAGTAGTTTTTCTGTAATCAAACTAACAAACAGACAGACAAAAAAACAAACCAAAACAAACAAAAAAAGAAGCAGAGGTAATAAGAAGTTATTGAAAAGGGAAAATAAAGCCCTCAGAGCTCGTTAGATTAGCATGGTCACCAACGAGACGATTGCTTCACACAGTTTATTCAAAAGATGTATGTGTATTGTCAACTCCTGTCTCTTAAATGTAAGCAAACCCCTACCCTTATGTGGAACAGTGTTTATTGCAACCAGAGGAAATCAAATAAAAGGAAATAGTGCGATGCAGCTAGTAGGCGATGATAGCTTCCTCAAGTCTGTCCCCTCAGAGGTCAGCACCGTCGAGACTTCTTGCCATCGGTTATGAGCAGAAATTCGCAACTTAAAATTCACCAAAGCTGAACTCTACGCAGAACATTTGCGTAAGTTAACTTTCACAAGGGTTCTCCGATCGAAATGTCACTACTGCACCCAAGCCTTATTGATACTTCTGCTGCTCCGCCACTTGTTAGACCTGTCAGTTCAAACAACAGCAAAGAAGGAGTGCAATTTTACTGAAATAAATAAAGGGACTGCAATTTGGCCAATTTGGCTAAGATGTCTATCAGTGCCAGAGCAGCTTTTACAGCTGTTATATGCAACCGTTACTCATGGCTGTGAATATTTGTAGCGCACATAACATTAATTTATCACGTCACATCGTTTTCAATCATCGTTTTAAGCATCTGAAAGTCAGGAATGTCATTGCCAATAATGACTTAACAGCGTTTCACAATAAAGACTAAAACAAAAGGAACAGTGACTCAGGAAAATAACAGCTGCATCTAATATGATTTATGAAATGGATCACACAAAATCAAAAGCGAGTTTAAAAAGGCTGTAAATGTTTCTTTAATGGACATCTTACAAATTGCTCTGTAGTCTGGAGAGAAGTAACGTAGGAAACAGTATTTTTTTTTTCTACTCACTTTTATCTTTTTTGACTTGTGCTGTTGATCCTAGAGAACAGCATGTACACATGGTGTTTAGTAATGGTCTTTGTAGGCAGGTTTATGTTTGGGTAGTGACGTGTGCATGCTTTTTTTGTGTATGCCTTGTTTATACATCTGGCCCCAGGTGCAGTGTCTGAAGCCATATATTCAATGGCAACAGGATGAAAGCTGTGTCACTGAAAAGAAAGCGTGTTCCAAATGCACCACGAACACAAACACACATTTACCCACACACAGCCATCCATGTGGTGAGCTGATGACTGATAGTTAAATGCAGTGTTAAGCAAACACAATTCACACTTTTCACCCAAAACACAGTTTGAATTTATTGCCAAATAAAGCCCGTCTGTGTACCTTCCATAAAACACGTTATTGCATTAGAGCGCTAAGTGTGAATGTTTGGGAAAGGTCACTCGGAAAGTGGGACATGATTGGCGAGTGGTTATTTGCAGTCAGTCATCGTTGTGACGTAAAAATCCATAGGGAAGAAGAGTTGCCTCTCTCTCCCTGGCTGAAATTGACCACCAATCGATGGTCTAGGAAATTGGTCGGTGGTGCAGAGCTATGGGGTGTGGAGCAGGGAGGGGCTGAAAGTGTTTGGTGAAGCATTAGCTAAAGATTATTTATGATCATACATATATTTCTGCTGACACATCAGCAGTTAGGTTCTGGATTACGGGTATTTCATTATGCGCCAAATGTTTCTGTTTTCTTATTGTAAATGGCAGACTTGGAATTGTATTTCTCGGCAAATGGCTACTCTGTGATTACATACTGGAGTCCAAATGAGGATCATTTACTCATCTACATCATCCTCTCGTTTGGGCTCAGGTCTGCAAACCCAAATGTGATGCGCTCTCATTGCCGTTTTCTCATTTTATCTCTCACTTTCCTCTGTCTCACCTCCCTCTCCCTCATTTTTGCTGGCTCCACTGGTCTCATTTCCTTTTTTCATTCGCTCCCTCTTTCTCTTTCTCATTTTCTCTCTTTTCCCAGTACCACAGAGACTTGGAGATGAGCTTATCACTTTCTGCATCACAGGACCAAGCTGTCATGCTGGCTCTGAAATAAGCCTGTGTGTGTGTGTGTGTGTGTGTGTGTGTGTGTGTGTGTGTGTGTGTGTGTGTGTGTGTGTGTGTGTGTGTGTGTGTGTGTGTGTGTGTAAAAAGATGTGAGGAGCAGCTTGCGAATGTAGGTAGGCTCTAGAACAATACATTTTTTTGAAATTTTGTTTTGTTTTAAACTAATTTCTGTCAGGAGACATCACTCACATGAGACCTCTGATGGGATGCATCCACAGATTTTGACCATTTGCTGCTTTGTTGTTGTGATACACTGGCGACCCGTCCACGGTTTACCCCACCTCCTGCCTAATGTGTGCTGGGATGTGCTCCAGCACTGTGTGACCCTGAACAAAACAAGCAGTTTGGGTAATGGATGCATAGATGAATGGATGTAGTCTAACCAATCAGTGGCAGATGTGTCTTTAACAATCACAAGGAAAGCATCACAGTATATTGCAAACTCATCCCACAGTCAGGAGATGGCAGAAAATGACTTTGCTTTGGTACACATTCACCAAAAAGGTTGCCAGAAATAGACAAATAGCTGTAAAGGAAATTCATTTGTTTTGCCTTGTTCGCAGGCACCTTCTGTTTGGTTGATTTACTGCTTGATATGCTCTTGTTTGACCAAATTTTCATTGGTTGAAACAATCACTGATGTCATTTTTATAAGGCTGTGTCCTCACCAATTGTTTTTACCGGCTGTAAACGTTTAGCTGGGACTGCCAAAGTCCTTCGGAGGCGCAGTGTTTTGGAGCCACTTGAGTTTCATCTGGCTGCTATGATGTGGTAGATCTGCGGAAGTTAAAATGTTGGTCCAAGGTAGAGTGATTGCTCTGGCCCTTAATCTGGATGAAGGGGAGGCTGAAACACAGGGAGAGAAGATGGACATGCTGGTAGAGCTGTACCCAAATATTCGGATATTCGAATATTCGTTTCTATGGGTAGGTATTCGTTATGAAAATTGGTATTCGATATTCGTGTTTTGTTTTTTTTTCATATTTTTTTGGTGCTAAATGTAGTCCTTTTGTTTTTGGTCAAAAATCAAAACTTAAATTGCGTTGTTAAAAATGTGAAAATATAGTATAGCCTACCAACTGAGCTTGTGAGCACGGCATGCTTGAGCGCATCGGTCTGAGGCTGTGGATCAATGCCAAGTTTTACCACTTTATCACTATTCCCTCTAACTTGTAGCTGTTTTTTCGTTATCTTTTGAATTTAATATGAATTATGGAGCCGTCTTTGTCAACGTTTGTTTCCCCATTTTGTACAATAAATTTTAAAGATTCAACAAGTTTCTTTTGGAGCGCGTGACACAAGTGTGTTTTGAAAACGACCGTGGACTGTCACCTGCTCAACGCATCAGTACCTTTGGATGCCATGACAGTAATAGCCAATAATATCAAAATATCATTTACAGAGCGATTTAACAGATGATCACTGCTGCCCGACCCGCAGGTCCATTTGCGGGTCCCGTGGGTTACAGGTCGACCCACGCATCACTACTCAGCTCAGTCTATAAGGCTGTACACAACAGTAGGCTATAGACATTATATTCTATTCAGGCCGGCAGAACCAGCAGCGCATCAGCTCTACAGTGCACGGCACTGCTGATTAACCATTTTATTGCAGCACAGAGTGTCTGCCAGCAACCAGTTACTTGCAGAGGTTTCCTACAACTTGTTTCAATGGTTCCAATGTGAAAATCAAAAGAAAGCATAGAATAATGTACTGAAGGAGACTGTTGTGCCATCACATTATTTTGTGGTTTGAGAGCAAAGATCCGGTCGCCGCTGTGCAAAACTCCGCAATACAATTAGGTCCAAAAAACCCCCCAGAGTCCGTCCGTCCTTCCGTCCGTCCATCGCAACAGCTGAGCTACGGTTTATCAAAGTAATTGTAGCATGTATGTCATTGTCTAGTCTACACTGCTGTTTCTACTATGCAGTAAGCTCAATTAGATACGTCTTGCTGGGTGTAAATACTTATGATCCATACAATAATTAATAGATAAGAGATAAACACCCTTCTTGCTGGAGGAAACGATAACACATGTTGTCACAGCGCACACCAATACATCAGTGGGCTGAATGGAGACAATGTGTTGAATAAAATTATGTTTGTGTTTGTAGCTGGAAGAAATCATCTCAAAATAAAGTTATATGCAGAAATACTCCCGAATAGTGGCAGAGGCTGAAGTGACATTTTTTTTTTTTTTTACTAGTCCTGTAACGTTATCCCCACCATTCGCAGTCACCATCTCTCTCAGTTCAGCTGTCTGTTCCACCAGTAGAGACTGACCTCTGGTGGTGCGTGCTGTGCAGTACAACACCTCAATACAGCATCTCTGTATCAGTTTGATACAGGAGGTGCATCTGTCCTGGTGTACCATGTGGTATGATTCCTCACACCATGACCTTCAGCAGGCATTTGGGCTGTTTGCAGCTGAGTGAAGCAGTTGGGATGAGGCAGCAAGCTATGGTTCTCTGCTGGAAACTGGTGGTTACTGGGCCTGTCGCAATTACAAATTTTGCTGGGCGATAAATTGCGTCAGAAATTATTGCGATAAGCCATAATATTGCATAATATTGTGCTTTTAAGACCATATTTATTATTGTGTAATTTTGCTGTTCTTTGACCATTTTTTAAACTTATATAATGATAATAAAGGCATATTGATGCAAGTACACCCTTTTAAAGAGAAATAAACAGTTATTGAACAAGAATATTTAGGACTGCAAAAAATAAAATGTAGATATCCGAAATAACACGTAAAAATATCGAAATAAATAAATAAATACAAAAAAATAGACTCTCAGTCTCACACTCTCAGGTGTGCAGTTGAGTTGGTCGTATTCGCTCTTTTTGTTGAACTGGTTTTAGAACAAACCCAGCACACCGGCTCGTCCAAATTACTTGGCTCCCCTCTGTCATTTGGTTTAAATCCAAAACACTCCCACACAGGGGTCGTGGCATCTGGTTTAGGAACAAGTTCCCTGTCTTTCTCTTATGCTCAACTCTCTTTTTTTTTCCCTCCGCCTCATCTCCGCCTCACAAAGATCGCACTGTGTGTGTGTAGCCCGTAGCCCCGCCTCCCCCACAGAGACAAAGACACTTGATGACAAGAGCTTTCCCTCCGTTCATTACGCTAATGAACCAACTCACCTGGCTGCCAGATGATGCACGGCAGTGAACGCTTTTGTCGTCCAGTCTCTTTGGTGGACAGAGACGAGGGAAACAAACATGCATGAATATGGCAATTAATCGCGGCTGGAAAAGCTACCGTCTCCCTTTTAATTTACCATGCAATTAACCGACTTATCGCATATCGCTTGAGGGCTAGGAGTTACTGTCTCAAGCAAAGGAGTTCAGGTATCTCGGGGTCTTGTTCACAAGTGAGGGTAGAATGGAGCGTGAGATGGATCGGCAGTTTGGTGTGGCGTCTGTGCTGGACCGTCATGGTGAAGAGGGAGCTGATCTGAAAGAAGAAGCTTGAGAGAGATCAGGGATACAAGCAGCCGAAAAGAGTTTCCTCCGTGGGGTGGCTGAGAAAGAGAAAGGTAAGGAGCACAAACATCCAGAGGAAGCTCAGAGTGGAGCCGCTGCTGCCTTGCGTCGAAAGGGGTCAGTTGAGGTGATTTGGGCAACTGATCAGAATGCCCCCTCGGCGCCTCCCATTCCAGAGGTGTTCAGGCACGTCCCACTGGTAGCAGGCCCCGGGGCAGACCCAGAACACGCCAGAGAGATTACATATCTCATCTGGCCTGGGAACGCTTTGGGGTCCTCCAGGAGGAGCTGGAAAGTGTTGCTGGGGAGAGGGATGTCTGGGGTGCTTTGCTTGGCCTGCTGCCCCCACGACCCGGCCTCGGATAAGTAGATGAAAATGGATTGTCATTTAGGCTTGGATGGTATCACAGTATACCAGGGTATTTAGATATCCCTAATACCCACCTCCTCTTCTGGCTGTTTATAGTATACCCACATATTAACCAAAAAGCCATTGGAATATATAGAAAAGTTTACCCACTTGCTCCTTGGTCACCTAACTGTCCACTGTGTCCTACACCCACCTCACCAATTGATCAGTTGAAGAGCAGGTAGAATTTCAGTTGACCAGGATTATCATTGGTTTACGACAGCCCTAATACAAAGGGCATTTCTAATCACACATGAGGGGATAAGAGGCCATCAGAGGCCCAAAACAAAGAATTGCTCTAACCCTTTCTAAGAGCAACACAGGAGCAGGATATTTATTTTCAAACATCTCTGACTCAACAAATTGTACCTTTTTCTGTCACCGAATATTTTTCACATCCGGCAAAAACAGAAGAATCATTTTTATTTCAAAGAAAGGCAAAACAAAAAAAACCCAGAGGTCAATAATAGCAATGCCAGAACGTTTTTTTTCTTCAGCTGCCGATACTTAAATTGACCAATACATAGCTCCAGTGCCTTTGCTTTCTTTTCCCCAAATTTAAAAACCGTATAAATCACTGCCTGTAAGCCATTGTAGTAATCTTTATATGAGGTAGTATGAGGCTGGAGATTGTGGAGGCACTGAAGACTGAGTTGATGACTCAACCTTGACTGAATAAATATAACTGATGGCAAAATGTTTATAAACACATTGAAGAATAAACTGTATTTAACATGGATTGGTTACATCACGGTCAATGCTCAGTCACTTTAATGACGTCAGTATCTGTGCTGATGCTGATCTAGAGTATCGGATCAGTGCATCCCTATTGACACACTTACCCATAATTCTGTGCCTCAAAAAGTATGACGCAGTTCTGCTTAAACTTGTTTGCCAACGGCATTAATGACACATGCTGGTTCCTTACTTCGGTCATATGTTGAATGCTTGTAATTGAAGTCTGCTCCATAATTATTAGATCTGTATTTGCAAACATCTTATTCAGCAGTGACACATTTTGTTGATCTCCAGCTGCATGTTTTGATCATTTGAGCGTGGCATCTCTGCTTATTGGACCCTATTCAAAGGAAAAAAATCCCTCTGTGTTTAAACATGGCTAAATTTAATTCAGCTGCAGCAATCAGCTCAGAGCTTCTTCTTACACCATCTCCGAAATGTTTACCCCATGTTTCAAAAAGGGATCTGCGCACTTTGGGAGCTCCTTCTTCAGCAGCTGGTTTGGGGTTAGAGATGATTCCATGTCTGTAAAACCTGTAAAAGACATCAAAGACTAAATCAGCTAAATCAATCACACAGCAACAACTGTGAATAGAAGAAAGCAACAGGAATGTACGTGATCATAACATCTTTATCCTTAATGCTGTTCATTACATATTTCATTTTCTCCTTAGCCTGGGAGCCAGATAAATCTATAACCTCATGTTTTATTTGTTCTGGCAGATTCATGTGGTCTGCATCCTATTCAGACAGATTTTTAGTCAACCTGGCCCATGTTGAGCCAATCATAACTGTTTATTTAGTATGGGGCGTTTTATAGCAAAATACCTGATGATGTCATTTTTGGATTGTGCATCCTTGCACTGCTAACATGACAGCGAGCATAAGCTTAGCTCAGTGGAGAGGAGCACTGTCGAGACATTTTTGAAAACAACTAAGATGGCTGTAGCTGATGATTAACATCTGGCCTCATTCACCAATATCTTCCTAAGTTTTCCTTTTTTTAAAAAAAAAAAAGTCTATGTCAGATTCATGACGTGTTCTTAAACAGCAGAATTGTTCGCCACCTGTGTTCCTATGATAATGACATCGTCCTCGTAAGTTTAAAGCACGTGTGAGTTGATCCTAATTAGCATAGGTAAATGCCCTGCAAATCCCCAGAAAAGGGCATGAGACTGCAGGGCTGTGTGCACACACAGAAACTGAAGAGGAAGAAGAAAAAGAAGCAGAAGAAGAACAAAAAGAAGTTCAGAGAATTAAGTCACGAATCCCCAATTGAAATCTGAAGAGGGTGGAGCACTGGACTCCAAACATCTACAACAACAAAACCCCTTCTGTTTTGAAATGGAGGTACTCCTGCAGAGAGTGAATGCCAAACTATCATATTTAGTATTTGATCATATTCACATTGTCACGTTCAGTGTCAATATTGTTGTCGCTCTCCCTGTGCTCGTCTTGTCCGCGTGTCACTGTCACCATCATGGGGATCCCATATCGTCCCACCATACGCGTTTGCTTCTTCATCCAAACCGAATTAAGGAATGCTGATCAAAACAGGAATTGTTGGAGTCTGAGGTCATCAACAACATCATCACTGCACAATATAATGCATTTACAGTTGCCCTTTGCTCAGCACACCATCACATTTCATTGCTTTGACTGGTTGTAGATCTGTCTTATTTTGTCCAGAGGCACTCTGATCTACAGCCATTGATAGCACCCCTTTGAAGTTGAAAACAAAATGAGAGGCTGTTTTCTTCTTGCTCTTTCAACAAACAGTTACAGAGAGTTTCAGCAAGTGTTACTAAATTTAAGGAACTATACTTTGCATGTCACTGTTTTAAAGCCACGGTGGATCTGGTTTTGATCCACAATGCATAGCATTTAGCCAAAGCAGAGCGAGAGCCTCTTGTATGCTTGTTTTTTGTTTGTCTGCAGCAGTAGCATCAGCTGTCAAGAAGATTCAAGAGATGACATACGCACTCCTGATGCTGTGAGAGTTAATACTCCAAGGCCATTGTTGCAAACTAAAAAAGACATCTTGATCCTCCACCTTTGCATGACTTCCATCTCCTCAAGCACCGTGGAGTGTCTCTCCACCTTTCATGAAGTTTAAGCTGCTACCAGTTGCTGTTTTGGACTAAATCAAATATGTGGGAGCCCTTCGTGCATCTGCAAGCCAGTGCATCAGAGCACCTTGCTAACGAGGTCAGGTCTATACAATGACAAGTGATGCTCAGCGGAACGCGCTCTCGCAGTCCAGCAGGCTGTTGTGGTCACTCCAAGACCAACAGAACTTAGCTTGTCATGTTTGTGAACTGAATTTTTGAGCACAACATTTTCTTGTCATTACTGTACACTGAGTTTCTATCATATTTTGAATCATGATACCCGGCCAGACAAAATGGTTGGTTGCCTTCTCAAATGAATTTGAGCTAAGGCTTGTCAAGCGATGCCTGTGTTACTGATGGGGCAGAGATGGAAAATGCATCTGTGATCTTTGCATTCTACATCTTTTTTTTTTTTACATTAGAGGAGAATATTGAGTTTCCGATGGATTTTGTATAATCTGTTGACATTTGTTGAAAAGAAAACCATTGATAAAGCTACAAGGGATTATTTAGGAAATGGACTGAGCATCACAACTTTGAGAAGCTTGCTGAAATTTATAGGCAGTGAAAACAGCCATTTATTATGTAATATGGAAATTACTGCTGTAACTAAGATACATCTTTTAAATTATGTGAACAATTTTCTCTGCAACTTTTCAGTAAAAATAAAAGTCTGCAAAGTTATGCATATATGTAAGAGTGGTTAACCTGAATTTAAAATTCATGTGCAAAGCCAGGCTGAACATCAAGAAACTGAGATAAATACTAAACACAAAATATGAAACTCTTAGACCAGCATTTCACTTAAAGGCCAATTTGTTTTGCACCAATGCATACATTAAATTGCTTTTGACTCATAAGCAAAAAATAGAAAAAAAGAAGATTCAGTCAGTTCTGTAAGCTGAGGCTCTGTAAGGTCAGCTCTGTGTGCTGCCAATAGTTTTCTCGTCAGTGTAGACATTAACGATCATGCCTCATTCACTACTTTGATAAAATTGCATAGCAGTAGATTATTGCTTCATTCTTACATTAACAGAGACAGCAGGAATAACCAAACATTTTAATGTATGATATACTCATGCAGTGTAAAAACTGTGGACATAAACTGAACCTAAAGTGACAGACGAGCCTGCTCTCTGTCAGCTCAGTGTCAGTGCAGTGCTCTGATGTTCTGCTCTCAAATGAGCTTCTGCAACTGGAGCAGGGTATCATCTGACAGCGGGACTTACCAGCACCATTTGAGAGTGCTATAGATTTGTAAACTGGATGGAGCCACAGGTTATAAAAGTATTTTTTTAATGGCTGCCTCAATGTGACATAAAATCACAAGAGTCTAATGGTCAGTTTAAAGAGCATCTTAACACCTCTCGTCTTTTCTGACCTCCAGTGAATTCATTCAGCACTGATGAAGAAGTGTACTTTAGGATGTGTCAGTACCAAGCAGCAACACAGGAAAATTAATAGTGAAACCAACTTGAAAGTGCCAAAACCTGAAGTTCTTTGAATGGCCACTTGAGGCTGGCTACAATAGAATCATAGATCAATCCCCATAGAGATGGCATTAGACTGAATAAAATACCCAAGAAGGTAAGGTACAGAAGCGTACTGTCAAAATTTCACAAGATCATGGACAATATCACCCATCCCCTCCATAAAACACTGGACTCCTACAAAAGCACATTCAGCAACAGATTCATTCAGCTCTGCTGTTTAAAGGACCACTACAAAAAAATCAATTTTACCTGCTGCCATACAATTGTACAACGCCTCCCTATAGCTGTAAATACTCACTCTCCCACCAGATCTCTCACATCTGTTTTAATTATTTTTTTAAAGATTATTTTTTGGGTCCTTTTTGCCTTTATTGTGTAGGACACAGTGAAAGGGGGTGTGAGAGAGAGCGGGGGGTGACATGCAGAAATGGTTGCAAGCCGGAGTCGAACCTGCGACTGCTGCAGCGAGGCATCACCTCTATAAATGGGGCGCCGACACTATCCGCTGTGCTACCGACATCACATCTATTTTTGAACCCATTTCACATGCACTTTTAATATTTTAATTGAGCTTTTATTATAAATCCATTCTCTCTGGCGGCTGCAGGCCTGCAAAGAAATTGACCAATCACAGCCATCCGGTCCGCATGGGAGTTACTCCTTGCTCAAATTTGCACTCTCTCTCTCTTACCCTCTGTCCAATCCCCTCGCTCCATTTTGACACTCCTCTGCTCCTCGTCCCGCCTCGTAATTCTGCATTGCTACTTTGAATGACAGGTGGTTGCCACCCTTTGACAACCTCCTACCATAGCGCCAATATTGATTAGATAACCCAGTTATGACGTAAGCCCAGAGTGTCGGCGTAGCCATAGCTGTTGCTTTCAGTCCATGTTTTAGGCACTATTTTGATTGCCTGCAAAGTCTTGTTTGGTGTTTGATTGCACTAAAAGACCCAAGAAGTTGGATGCTCAGTTGTTCCATTAAGTACAATTTGTTGGAAGTACTGTTTCGCACTCTCAAAAATTAGCATTAGCATTTTTTCACAGTTAATTATAGCTGTCAATGCACCAGGCTAAGCAGGCTAGCAGCTTGTGTTCGGGTTATCTCCACCCTGTCGTCCAAATATGTTCACTTCTGGCTCCAAATATCCGAGATGGCGATGGTCAAGATGCCAAAGTCAAGGCTCCAAAACGGGACTCCACAAACCAGTGGGTGACATTACATTGGCTATGTCCATTATTTTACACAGTCTATCTATCGCCAGTGCAGTGTCATTGTTGAGTGAGGTGACAGGCACAACAGAGCACCCTTCATATCACATCCAACCACACCAATCAGTGATACAGGTTGATTTTAAGAGAATTCAGAAGTCAAATGAGAAATCACTGAATTACTTTCAGACTGGTGCAAACTTAATCCTAAGTTTTAGCTTATCGTTGTGGGGGAGCAACATTATGATAAGTTCAGTTAAAGGATTCCTGAAATATCACTGTGTATTACCCATTTTGAGTTGTAGACATCAAATTCTGCCCTGAGGTTCTTGCGTACAGTCTTGTAGTGTTGACTTTTTATCAATCAACAAGAGTTTTTCCAAACACAGTTGTTGATGTTGATGAGAGTTTAATGCAAATCCATGTCTCAGGGGTGATCTAGTGGTCTGCAATTTACATTTTCTTTGTGGAGCATTACTTCACTTAGGTTTGGAGTAATTTTACTTTACTCCTGAGTGCCCCCGAATAACTCTTCCCACTTTCCTACTGTACAACCACAAAGGAAAACAGAAGAACAAAACAAGCTTTATCTTTGAATCTTGATTTGTACCAAAGTTCTGGTGTGAATCTACTCAGTTTTATATTGAAAACATTGGTGTGTTTAATGCCCTAAATACATACTTCGTCAAACAGCCTCTTAAAGGGCAACTAATGTTTTTTTTTCAACCTGGGCCCTATTTTTCTGATCTACTTTTGTCTAAATGAGTGATAGGATGTTCAATATTTGACATTTCTCCAGTACGAAGCTCGGGCTGACCTGCCTGCAGCCCGTGAGTGTGCGCTATATTAAATAATAGGGCACTCACTCGTCAAACAACGTCAAAATACGTCCACTAAAAGGGCATTTTTTTTAACACAGATAGGCTCGGATTGTTAGTATTACTATCCGAAAACATAATGGAAAGGAGAAATGAACGTCTGTGTTTACCTTTACCTGGATTCAGACATGTTCCTCTGCCTGTTGCTGCTCCCTCTCTCTCTTCGTCCGCTCTTCAATTTCAAAGAGCTGTGCGTCCATGTACGTCCGTGTTCAATTCAAATGGCTCATCCAGATCCAGTTGGTCAAAATCTGGTAAAAATTCAGACATGTTTGTTATGGCAAGTCAAAACACTCACTCAGAGAGTGAAAGTCTGGCTCTGAAATCTCACGTCTCGTGAGATTCTTCTTCTTCTTCTTCTTCTTTGGTGTTTTATGGCAGTTGGTCTCGCAAAATTTGAGTTGTTGCAGAAAGTTACCACTGGAGTGACCTTACAAATGCGAGGAGTTATTCCGTTTGGAGTAGTCAGCCGATTTTGACCAACTGCAAAGTCACTCCAGTGGTAACCTCCTGTAATATGCAAAAAATGCCCTTTTAATGGACGTATTTTGACGTTGATTGACGCTGTCCCAGTCCCCTATTATTTAATATAGCGCACGCTTATGGGCTGCAGGCAGGTCAGCCCGAGCTTCGTACTGGAGAAATGTCAAATATTGAACATCCTATCACTCAATTAGACAAAAGTAGATCGGAAAATAGGGCCCAGGTTGAAAAAAACATTAGTTCCCCGGTTGGTACATAAACACAGCACTTAACAGTTTCGATGTTTTCACAAGATAGTTTTGTTGGTCTTTTTTCACTCTGATGACAGTTGATGGACTTTAAAGAAGAAACCCCCTCGGTATAGATTGATGAGCACGTTGACACATGCACTTTGGTGACTCATTCTGCTGCCCACCTGACTTTAAACAAGGACTTTACAGCAAGATGGACAGAGAACAGGAATTACTTTTCTTGCCACCGAGAAAGTTTTACAAATATTAAATCGTTACGGTTTGAAAATTCAGGGTAGGGAAAGAATTATTTGCTGACCTCTGAGGTCATCTTTGTACAGTGTCTGCTTTAATATTGAAAACAGATACAGGAAAAGTTTTATTGTTTTGTTCAAGATTAAAGCATTAAAGTTGTAAAAAGGGCCTCATGACAAATGTTATTCTATCACGTCTCTGAAGAAGCTGAGGATGTCTGTGTGCCCTTAAGTTAAATGGGCATGATGCCAAACAGTTTTCACCAGTCCCTGCAAAAACTCATGTGATACACAATCAATGATTGGTTCAGATGGATAAGAAGAGAGTTTTTTAAGAGTAACTTAACACTGCAGTCTCTGGTTGAGTTTCAAGCCTGTTTTATCTCTGTGATTTGTTGCAACTGTAACCACAGCCAACCGTGATGTCACAGAGTCCTGGGAAAGGCTGAAACAATTGCTCAAGAAACTCAAGGAACTGGATTACTGAAAATCATCATTGCAAATTATCAGCATCAAAGTTTCATTTAATGCACGTTGTGTTTCACTGAGATGACTGTGGCACAGTGCGCTTGGTTGGTTACGTTACAGAAAGAGAGACACAAAATCTCGTGTCTATGCTTACACCTGTGCTCAAAATAGAATACACGATTTGATAGCGTGGATTACAAAATGACGAAATACAGAAATAGTGGTGAGGGGTTAAGAGAAGAGACAGGCCAGAGAAAACGACAGAAAGTGTCCAATGTTTGGGATCGTTCCAAGCTAAGACAAAAAGAATGTCTATGCAGTGTTTCTGCTGTAAAACCAAACTAGCTTACTACAATAGCATGACGTCAGTACTAGGGATGGGCATGAGTACTCGAGTACTCGTTTTGAACGTTAGTATTCGTTACACATATTGAGATTCGAGTACTCGCATTACATTGGACGGGGCGCAGTCACGTGCACAGCCGCATACAACACAGACGCATGTAAGTGTTCAAAGTTGAAGAGTGACGTTTGGAAGTATTTTGAAAAGATCGACGAAACAAGCGTGGAGTGTAAGCTGTGTAGTATCAAACTAGCTTATCACAGAACAACCAGTTCTATGCTCAACCATTTGCGCATCAAGCACAAAGAGAAGACCGTGGAGACGGACAGTAGGCAGCCTCCTATCACCGGTTTTGTTAGCAGTGCGAGCAAACGCCACTGCGATGCTGCAAGAGCGGAGAAGATAACCCAGATTCTACAAAAGATGCTCACTACAGATATGCTCCTGTTAAGCGTCGTTGAGGGTGAGGGGTTCCGCGAGCTCATGGTGTTTATCGAGCCGGAGTTTAAACCACCATCGTGGCGAACAGCAACTTCGAGAGTGGGTAGGATGTATGAGGACGGCGTGGAGAAACTGAGGGATAATCTGCAAAATGCCGACAACGTGGCTAATACTACAGACTCATGGGCAGCTCTGACCATGTGAGTGTGACCCTATTCTAATACCTTTTTTTTTTTTTTTTTTTTGTGAGTACTTGAGTACTCGTCAATAATGTAATGAGAGTACTCAAATATGGAAATTACTTAGAATGCCCATCCCTATTCAGTACTTAAGCATCTGAACAGAAAGCATCCAGTTCATGGAGCAAACCTGAAAGAAGATAACATTAATGTTAGCATTAATGTTAGCCTCCTTCTGGGCTACCAGGGCTTGGAGCTCCCTGCTCATCCACCATCAGAAGTCAGCCTAATGACACGAAACCTTGGGCAGCACAGAGAGAAGCCAGCCACCATTTGTCCAAACCTCCCATACTGCGGAGACAAAAAGCTTTTTGAAAATTGGTGCCGTTTCCCTTTGAAGAATGTATATTAATTAGGGGTGGGAATTGCCAGAGGACTCACGATACGATATTATTATGATACTTTGGTCACGATACGGTATTATTGCGATATACTAAGTATTGCGTTACAATATATTGTGATTTATTACCTTTATTTCCCTAAAGGGAAACTTTATCAACATCAGTTTTACCTCATAAGATAAAGTTTTCAGTCTGTTCATCTGACTTTAATCATTTTTATTGCAAAGAAATGTGACACAAAATGCAGACAGACTGAGTGACACTGTCATAAAACCTGTCAGAAATGCAGCATACACCTGACAGACTCAACTGTTGGCAGATTTAACGCCCTCTGAGAGGCCAGATTAAGCACATGAGCGAAACACTGCACATGTTGGTATCCTGCTAACTGAATGGCAGCACCTATATTAGAAGCGTTGTCTGTTACAATCACAGTTCCCATTATTTGTGCTGTGTTTTGCAGGAGATCCGCAGTGTTTGCTCCGGTGTGACTTTTGTGTTCTGCTCTAGATTAAAGAACGTGAGACAGCAGTCTCTACTCTGTGAGATAATGTGCTGTTATAGTCACATATGAATCCACTGACCTTGAAGTTTCCTCAACTTCATGCTTCACTTCTCTGTAGAGCTTGTGTACGGCCGTGTCTGTGAAGAAACATCAGGACAAAGTCACATACTTAAAGAGTGCGGACGCAGATCTATGCACATGAAGTCAGTGATGGGCTGTGATATTTTCTTTGCTCTCTTAGCGTTAGATGGTAGTTTTGTCAAGCTAAGTGTGTCCAGTGTTGGTTGATATTGTTGGAGCGGGTTTAGCGTTAGCTTGTCCGTCTAACGCTGATGCAGCCTTATATTATTATAGTGTTTGGTTGGGCTTTCACAATTTGTCTGCTGCAGTTTTTTCTCTGTGTTTATCTTCTTGAGCAAAACTTTGCAGACTTTGGGACACATCCACAGAAAATATAATGCCGCAGTCAATTTGTGAAAGCTAGAGCTTCATTCATGTTATTATAATGATAGTCATACACACACACACACACACACTTACAGTTCTCCCCTCACAGTTATGCGTAAAATACCCCAAAAATCTAATTATCAGGTGCAAGTGGCAACTGGAACCTAATTATTTTGTGCAGTTTAAGCAATGCAATTGTAAATCTTTCTAAAAGGGAAACCAATTAGTTATTTAAATGACTTATTTTTGCTTATGTATGTTTACTGTTCTTTAAGCAAAATATTTCTATTACTTGATTAATTGATAAAATACTTGATTAATAAAAAAAAAGATAGCTGCAGCCCCAGTACATCATGTGTTGAGGACGTGTCCAGTCATGTTGCATTATTATTTTCCTAACTTTATTCATCATCATTTACATTTTGTCATGATCACTGTAAAGTTTATAACATGACTGTCTTGATGCAGCATTTTCTTTAATTAGAACATTTGTGGCGACAGCAGCCACCCAGTCTTATTAAAAGTGCTATTCACCCTTCCCTGTGCAGGATGCTGTGCAACCAGCACTCACTGTGGCACTGGTATTATAATTAGCTTATCATTTGCACTACTGGCCAGCTGGGCAATTCTTCAATAATCCAGGAGACACTAGCAGAGAATGAATGATTAAATGAAGTACGGTGGGGTGAGAGGTAGCACAATAATGCGGCGAGGTATTATGAGCAGTGTTAGCGGGAGATGTGTATCTCTCTAAGGATGATGAAGTAATATGCTGTATATGGACACTCAGTGTTTATAGGGCCCCCCTCCTTTGTTAAGGTGACCATTGACCTTCTGATGTCATTGTTACCACTAATGATGAAATAAACTGATGGTGTCATGGCCTGCATATTTTGGCCACAGTGCCACTGTGACTCAGGAGGCTGCTGAGTCATAGGTTTGAGTCTCTGGAGCTTCAGCCCCCTTCTCAAAGTCCCCCTCTAGACATGCTTTAGAGTATGTAAAAACACTCTACTGTGAATAATGTTTTGTTTAACATGGTTTCCCCACAAAAAAGTATTAAAAAAAACATTGAAAAGGGGCCAGAGACAAATCAATTCTGTCTCCCTCATTGAGAAACTCTGGATGTGGCCTCCACCTCACGAGCTCATAGTGACTGACAGTGTTAGTGCTTGTGAAACATACAGTGTTAAGTATGCTCACATTGTTATGATGTAATTATACACCAGGGGTGAAATCAAAGTGTGCAGAAAGATATATTCTGTCCTGGCTGAAATTTTTATGTTATGTGTTGAGAATCTGGTTTCTGCTGGAGGTTTCAGGTTTCTTTGCTAGTCTGCTTCCTTATTGTTGCACTAAGCGTTACAGATCATCCTTTGTAACGTCTGCTATTGCTTTCCTTAACCAGCGGTGACCTCTAATTGTCCATGTTTAATCCCTGACAGTGTGTTATTCTGGATTCTGTGTGTTATGTATTGTACTGTATGTTTTTTTCCCTCTAATGACTACTGTCTGTATCTCAAATTGCCCCCAGGGACATTAAAGTTTTACCTTACCTTACCTTACATTTACCTTACCTTACCTCACCTCACCTTACCTTACCTTACCTTACGTTATTGTAGCGTACCGTACCGTACCTTACCTTACCTCACCTCACCTTACCTTATGTTATTGTAGCGTAGCGTACCTTACCTTACCTTACCTCACCTTACCTTACGTTATTGTAGCGTACTGTACCTTACCTTACCTTACCTCACCTTACCTTACGTTATTGTAGCGTACTGTACCTTACCTTACCTTACCTTACCTCACCTCACCTTACCTTACCTTACATTATTGTACCGTACCTTACCTTACCTCACCTTACGTTATTGTACTGTACCTTACCTTACTTCACCTTACCTTACCTTAACTTACCTTACCTTACCTTATTGTACTGTACCGTACCTTACCTTACTTTACCTTACATTATTGTACCATACCTTACCTTACCTTACCTCACCTTACGTTTTTGTACTGTACCGTACCTTAACTTACCTTATTGTACTGTACCGTACCTTACCTTACCTTACCTTACCTTACATTATTGTACCGTACCTTACCTTACCTTACGTTATTGTACCGTACCTTACCTTACCTCACCTTACCTTACCTTACCTCACCTTACCTTACCTTACCTTACCTTATTGTACTGTACCGTACCTTACCTTACCTTACCTTACCTTATTGTACTGTACCGTACCTTACCTTACCTTACCTTACATTATTGTACCGTACCTTACCTTACCTCACCTCACCTCACCTCACCTCACCTTACCTCACCTCACCTTACCTTACCTTACCTTATTTTACATTACCTTACCTTAAAGTATGGAGAAATCTCAGCACACCCAAAAACCAACAGGTGCGTAGGAGGGAGGCTGCAACCCCAAACTATATAAAAATCAAAAAAGGCTCCCGCACACTGTCTCACTCTTTTTCATTTTATTTAAGCAACGTTTCGGTCATTGTGACCTTCTTCAGGCAATGCGTGAAGAAGGTCAGGCAAACGTCATAATGGGCGGAGGCAGGCCTGAAGTCAACAGGTCAGAGGTTTTCAGATGTCATTCACCCCGCTGAACCCATGGACGAGGAGATGTTAATCATGGAGGTGCACCGAGATGTCTTCCTACTACTCCTCTGGAAGGAAACAATAAAATGTTCTTTGTTTTGTGGTTCTATTTATAGAAACAGCATCTTGTTATATCACGCGATTATGCGTGAATTCGCAAGATCTCGTGGGTTCTCATAACTCCCACTGAATATGTTTTTCGTAGGCGGAATCCGGGAAAATCATGAATATTAATTAGGGGGATAACCGGAGATTATCCAATCACGTTGGTTAAGTCCCTGATCCAATCCAAAAAGGCCAAAATCTGTTACGTGACTGCATCGCTTGCTCGCGCTTCCCTGCCGGCTTGCGCTTCACTCAGGGAAGGAGGAGGAAGAATAACCCATATTGTAATGTATATTTATTATTAAACTAACGTTAGTCAAACGAATTTCTCTGATTCGTGTGTGTGTGTTATTCATTATGTTGACAAATTTATGATGTTTAGTCTTGGAGCTGCTAAAGGCCTGTTCAGCTCATGTATTTACGAAGTATTATTGACAGCCCCTCTCCTGACAACCGTGGCACTAGCTGCTAGCCTACTGATCTCTGAAATGTGTAGCCTAGGAATATGTAGCTATTTCTGTCTTCAAAGTCAAATAAGCGCCTCACATCTGAAAACCAGGCTCATAGCCCATGAATGAATGAATGAATTGAGAACAATCAATCAACATTTCACTTTTATAGAAATATCCAAGATTACAAAGGCAAACAAATCAACATTTCTAATCTAGCCTCACAGTTTTCGTTACAGCTGTTTGGTGCGTGAAGGCGAAGTTGACATACATTTTCATTTCTAAGTAATAGCGGCAGACTGGCTGTAGAGAAGATATGAATGAAGGCATGATGACGTAGCTCTGGCTGGGGTGCGAGTTTGACTGACAGGCTGTCTGTCCAATCCTAGCGCTTGAGGGTGGGACTTTTGCTAATTTTTCCCGGATTCCGCCTACGAAAAACATATTCGCGTCCGGCAGAGCTGCACCGCTCTGCACTACAAACGCAGCAGGTGGGTGTTGACGGACGGTGGAGCACGCAGCGGATAACCAGCGCAGATGTTCCACAACAGACACTCATTCCGAGGGAACTCATTCAGCGGCTCCTATGGCAGCAGCGCCTCTCCTCTACCACAGTGCGCGCACCGGAGTGATTTTGTCATAAACCTTTGGTAATGCTACGTGACGCCCGCAGCTCGACAAAAAAACTACCTACATGTGAATGTGCAATAGTTGTGGTATCATAACAGCCTGTCACAGGTTACAGTGTGATGATAAGAGGAGAAATGGCAGAGCATAAAGGTCCAGGTGGAAAAAAAACCCTCAATCATTAAGGATTTTGCTAATAGAAAAGGAAATCACAGACACCTTTTGATTTATATATACAGATGTATTTTGTACTTAGGAGCTGTCTAAGATGTGTAAATTTGTGGTAGATTTTGTTTTCTTATAACTATTAATATTATACACAGAATCTGAATCTCACTGAGTTACTGTTGTTGTTGTCATAAACTCATAAAGAAATGAGAGATAATTTTAGTTCTTACTGGATATTTGAAGGCAAACTGTTCGGTTGACATGGAAAACTATCACTTATTTTGTTGCAATTCTATGTTCTTAATTTAATAATGAAATATATGTTTTTATATATCACCAAGAATATCATTATCACAAAAATGAATATTGTGACTAAGAACACTGAACACCAGAAACTTTGGTAATTATTATACAAAATTAAAAGCAAACATATCATCATGATGTAAATAGACACATTTGCAGATATTTATCAGTAAATAAAATTTGCACATATACATCAGGCTTACAACCATTTCTCTCAGTGCACATCTCATCTGTTTCCTCTTGATAATACAAACACTTTTCCATCTGGTTTTTACCAACGCACAACAGGATGTACACAAGGAACCGGCTAAACTAATACTGTAAGCATAAATACATCAAGCCGTACAGGATTAAGCTGTAAGACTACATTCACATTATTACTGTTACTATTTACAGTGTATGATCTAATATAGATTGATTATGTGCTTCCACATTACATTAACAATCAAAGGACACTTAAAGTCCAATTAAATAACAACTACTAGGAATATTTTGTTTCCAGAGGGCAGACACAGGAAGCACAACATTAGTCCAGCAGCCAGGCTCAGAGCTGAAGGCTCAGATACAGCAGTAGGGCAGAATGTGATGGCTCTATTGGGGGAATTTTTATCTTCGTGCAGCTCTACAATGAAGAGACATAATTAAATCAGGGCCTTCACATAAAAATGCTGTAACTAATTAACCAATAAATTATCAGTTGCTGCTCCATAAATCACAATGAGCAGATCTTTTTTTTTATTTCATATGAGCCATAGGTGAAAGCAGCTCAAATGTGCCAGTATAGAACCGAGGCTCTCTGACAGAATGAGCCTTTATATTTTTTAACTGAACTACTAGTATGATATTGAGGAAAAGGTTTCACTTATTTTGTGATTTTTTTAGTTGCAGATCTGCAGGTCAAAGGTCCAGTGTATTGGGCTTTACAAGGGTATATTAGCAGAAATTGAATATAATATGATAAATATGTTTTCTTTAGTTTATAATTTGAAAAAAGGAAATGATTTTGTTACCATAGAATGAGCCGTTTTTATAAGGAGCAGGTCCTCATCCACAGAGTCTGTCATGTTACAACAGCATATCTCTGCAGGCAAACCAAATTCTGCCTCTAAATAGGGCCATTAGCATTTTTGCGTCGGCCACCATATTTAGCAACACTTTCGTTATGAGCAGCGTCAGAAAAACACTGATTTTTTTAACCCGAAACTGCTTTATTCAGTGTTGTTAATGGTTTCAAATTACCAGGTCTATTTTTTTGGAGATAATTAGGCTCCTGGCAATCCGAGGTTGTTAGAGAAAAAAAGTGAGCACACATTAGCAGTTGCTGGGATAGCCTGAGACAAAAAGCTTCAGAGATACACTTTTTGTAATGTGAGGCTGCTTTTTTCGGTGTTTTTCCTTTCTGTTTTGGAGAGGAAAACACCTCTGTTTAAAATTCAGCTCATGGTAAAACCCTCCTGAACAATGAACACTAGGGCTTGGTGAAAATAATCGATTCATCTGATTCAAATCGATCTTCATTTGAATGACCTAATATCGATTTGTGAAATCCGACATCGATCTTTTAATATACGCTTTTTCCCATGGATGTGTGATGCTTTAACCCCGTTAATCGAACGAGCCGTGGCACAAAGTTATGAACGACCGTAGTATTGAGAAGCTCCGACATTACAGGCTCTTTTATCCGTCTTAATCTTAATCTCTTTCACGTACTAGCAAAAAACTGGCATTATAATTGAAATATATAATATATATCGAATTGAATCAAATTGGAAATCAAATTGAATCGGGACCTTGTGAATCGACATTGAGCCGATTCAGGAAATCAGTGGTGATACCCAGCCCTAATAAACCCTGAAGGAATTCTAATTGACAGAAGTTTCAGCTGGTTGCAATCTGTAATCCTCACCGCTAGTTGCCACTGAATCCCCCTAAATCTTACACACTGCTTCTATAAGGCACAGTTATGGGGACCCAACTTTCAAAGGACTTGTAAGTCTGTTAATTGTTAAAAAGTAACACAACACAAATTATGTTTTACATAATAACATTGATTTTGTTTTTAATGATTAAGTAGTAAGTAGTATGGTTACTTATTACATGTCTGAGCAGTACAAAAAACATTTTATCACTGATTTGTTTTGCCACTTGGAGGCGGCAGGGATAAGTTGGAAATACCATACTGACATATATTGAACAGGCGGGCTTGTTTATTCCATTCTGTTATTTTGTTAGGCAGCCATAAAGATTGTTTATTCCCTTTACACCACAAGTTCCTTTTCTTCTGTGCTGTAAGTTAAAATATTTTTTGATTAAAATATTTTAAATTCTTCACTGGTTTCTGGCAGAGAGGGTTGGAGAGAGTTACTGCCTCAAGTATCTCAGGGACTTGTTCATGAGTGAGGGTAGAATGGAGTGTAAGATGGATCAAAAGGTTTGATGCAGCCTCTGCAGTGATGTGGGTGCTGCGCCGGACTGATATGGTGAAGAGGGAGCTGACCTGGCAAAGCTTTCGATTTACTGGTCCATTAACGTCCCAACCCTCACCTAAGGTCATGAGCTCTGGGTAGTGACTGGAAAAATGAGGTCACACATAAAAGCGGCCATAATGAGTTTCCTCTGGGGGGTGGCTGGGTGCAGCCTTAGCTATAGGGTGAGGAGCGCGGACATCCAGAGGGAGCTCGGGGTAGAGCCGCTGCTCCTTCGCGTTGCAAGGGTTCAGTTGATGTGGATCAGGTATCTGATCAGGATGCCTCCTGGGCGCCTCCCGCTGGAGGTGTCCTGGCCAGGTCCCACTGGTAGGAGGCTCAGGAACAGACCCAGGACACGCTGGAGGGATTAGATATCCCATCTGGCCTGGGAACTCCTTGGGGTCCCCCAGGAGGAGCTGGAAAGCGTTGCTGGGGAGAGGGGCGACTGAAATAGTTTGCTCAGCCTGCTGCCCCCGCGACCTAGCTTTGGATAAGTGGTTGAAAATGGATGGATGGATGGTTGAATTATTACTGCCAGTAAACTGATAATTAATTAATCATTCACACCCTTACTCAGCCTCTATGTTTTGCTTAGAAATGTCTGAATTGACATTTATTGGAAATATTATGTTTCAGAAACAGGACTGTTCAGATTACTTTATCTCCAGAACAGTCTGTGACTTGATGATGGAATATTAACTGTAACAGTGGACGGTGAGCGGGTAAACAAACAAAGAATAGCAGAAGAAATATTAATGCAGTGCTCAGTGAATGTGCTTGTGGTAGCTGCTTATACCTCACACACTCACCATCGTTTACCGTCATCCAAGAGGCATTCTGATAAATGTTGCCCCTTAAAACCACAGCTACCAGTGGAAACAGAACAACCATTTACATGCGCTAGTGGCACGCTCTGAGGCCGTTTATGTAATCTAGGAGTGAATAAATTAGCCTGACATTAAATGATAAATGGATGTTAATGAGTAATCATTGGAGCACAGCAGATATGAAGTCTACATGCACTCAAATGTGACAACCAATATAAGATGCTTACTTCCTGGAGTTCACCCCCCTGCCCCGTGCATCCATAAACAATTAATAATCATCAATTTGAAATGGGCTGCTAAACTAGCGGCAGCCTCAGATAAAGCATTTTATTGCACATTGCAAAGTGATGACCGTGTGTTTAATTATGGAACACATAAAGAAATAAATGAAAAATCACATAACTGTATATGACAGGAGGAAAACAGCTTGAAAGCGCTCTCAAGTAATTACCCCCCTCTATGAATTTCCATGCACCGTTGCAGGATTGCAGAACACTGACGTTAATGTTTGGTGGCAACAGAAATATCTGATAAAAGACTGGAGTGAGAAGCATGTCACTTTTTTTTTTCATTATAGCTTTTTTTCCCCCCTCTGTGTTACCTTTGTTGTGTTTTGTTTGTAGATGAAATGGCTTAGATCTTCTTAAAACTGACAGGCACACTGGACAAATTATTCTGTTGCGTGCTTTGATCCCCCTCCTGGCCTTCCAAACCTGGGGGGCTTCAAAGAGGTGCATGAGTGAAAGAAGAAATACTAGCTTACAAGGAGCCCTCTGCATGCCCTCGTCAAGCAGATACAGGTCATATGGCAAGCTTATATGCTGCAAATAATGAATGTCAGGTTATGATCATTTCTCACTTTGGTGTCATTTATTATTTTATTTATATAATCAAGGAGCATTGCTTTCATTTCCTTGAGATTTAGAAGAAGATCAGATCACTGTCATGTTGGTGTGCATCGAAGTGAAACTCTGGTCTGAATCAGATGTGTTAAATAACAATTTGGCGTTATTTATTCCCACCTTGTGCCAGGGACGCAAACAAAATCATTGTTATTAAAAAAAATAACAGTTTTAAAGTCAGTCAGCCCTTCATTACTCTGTCTTTGAATGAGCACAATTATCCAAATTTATGAAACAACCTCAATGTAACATTATTTCAAATGAAAAACCGGCCTTAAAAGTGTGTTTTTACCTTATATCATGATGCCCTTTCTAATATGAATCCCTATTTAATATTGCTGTGAAACAACCTTAAACAATTATTCTAGTTCCTCACCAAAATCTCAAATTTACAAGAATTATGATAACGTTATAATTTCCCTTCGCCCAACAGTCATTTTTACTAAATAGAGCTTGAATACATCATTATGTGTAACAATGCGACCTCCGTTAGCTGTTAGCTCTGGCCACTGGATGCTAACAGCTAACGTTAATTAGCTCTCCTTCTGCTCATTTCAACATGGATTTAATATTCACAGTGTAGCATTATCAGGAAAACAACAGGGTGCATCCCCTGACGCATTGATAGTGAGTTTACTACAGCGTTTTCTTTCAGCGGCATCCTGGGAAAGAGCTCAGTTCATCCCAAATGCGTTTTGCGTCTGAGGTTGCTCAGGTTGCTTAGCAATCTTAAGAAGCATCATTTAGCCTATTTACCTGAAATCCTGAGTGCAGAGCTGATCTTCTTCCAGGCGCTGCGTATAAGTGTGTAGACCTATCATCTGTGGGACAGATGTAAAGTTCCGGCAGTACTAAACAGATATTTAGGGAAGAAGAGAAACATACATATTGACTTTGTTTGCCGGTCCTGGGGCCTCATTTATAAACTGTCGTTGATGTGTACCACTTTCTACACAAACTTTGGGATTGATTATTAGGATGCAAGACTTCATTGGTCGCTTAGTCACAGAAAAACCAAACAAACATGAACCTCTATTAGGAGCTGCATCTTGTCAAAATAAACCAAAACCTATATGAGTGGACCATGTGAGAATTTAATTTGATAGGACAGACCCAGGAAGTGGCCACGCTCAGCAGTCAGACAGGAGTCAGGTTAATTTCCAGGGCTGGTACCTGCGGTTATTCCACAGGCTAGTTAATAACATGTCGGGCAGGAAATCCAAAGTGTGGGATCATTTTGAGAAGGTGAAGGACGAACCCAAGGTGATATGTAAACTCATCTTCATTGGTCGACTACAAACATGACGTATCATCTGAAACATGGAAGTAGCTACATGCCCATTAGCCACTTAGCACAATCATTACTGCTTTGCTGACAGCGTCATTAACAGGCAGCTCGCTCAGTGTGTGACGTGCACTGGTAGATAAAATATAGGCCTATATTAATGAAGGTTCATTAGTACGGTTTTGTATTTCTCTGTAATGTAGCACAGTGTTAACAATGTTACTGATACTATTCTTTCTCACACCTTCAACTCAAACCATTGTGTTGCCCCGCCCACAATATATCACTTAATAATTAAATTAATATTGTAAACATGAGGGTGACTCGTCCGCTAATGGCCCTAAATGACGACTATTTGTCGACTAGGAAAACTCTTATTTGGGGTCAGCCCTAGTGTTGTTAGTCATGAAATAGTTTCAGCTCATAAATTCACAGAATTGTCATTTATGCATTTTTAACTTGCAAGCACAATAAATAAACAAGATATTTGTTCAGTAGTGTGCTTTAGAGATGCTTGTAGGCAGGTTTTTGAACACGCACGCACGCATGCACGCACGCACACACACACGCACGCACACACACACACACGCACACACACATACACACACACACACACACACACAGGCTAATTGTTTCCCCCTGCTTCTAATCTTTATGCTAAGCTAAGCCAATGTCCCTCCAGTTCTGGCTCCATATTTAATGCACAGCCATGAGAGTGGTATTGATCTTCTCAACTTAGTCTTGGCAAGGAAACAAACAAGCCTATGTTTAAAAGTAATTAATATGTCATATAAATCTTGGAAGAAAGTGTTAAAGTGCATTTAAAACTAACTATCCCACAATGTCAAACTATTTCCTTTATTTCTACAGCCACAATTAGAATCCCAAGACGTTACAGAGCCCAACTGACTTGCAGAGGTTGTGTAGCTGCTGGTCTCTGATCCAAGTCCTTTGTGTCAGTATCCTTTGTACACTGTGCTGCATACTGTGCCACTGAGTAAGGTCTCACCGTGAGATAATCACATTTAAGAAGTGTGAGAGAAAGGTGTTTTTTTTTCGTCTTTACAGTTTAATTGACTTTTGTGCTCTTACGAGTGGAGAAAACCCGAATTCACATCTCCATGTCCTCAGCAGCGTTCTGAGCCAATGTACAGAGCATATTCGTCCCTTTCGGCCCATGTCTAATCCTCTCCTAATTCTACAGCAGTAATCCTGTATCTGAGCTAAGATGTGATCTTTAAAAGGGAGTGCGAAAAGAGGTTTTCTGCCAAGGCTGAGAGGAAAAAAGTACTTATTTGATAACCTTATTGTAAATGCAATTTCCTGAAAAGGTGGGAAAGCATATTTGTAGCAATATACAATAAAGGAAAAGGGGACACGGGGGCATCAATTCACTGCAGCTTTATGTTTTCTTCTCAACAAGGTTTTCTAGCTATAATTTAATCAGACCTCTGGGGATGGACCTAAGACAGCAACAAATCAGAAACTGGTCAAGCATCAAGTTGAGAAAACATTTTCAGGAAAGCCTAGTTTTCTTGTTTTCTTGTGTCTCAGATAGCGATGTTCCCGGATGCAGAGACAGTATTTGAAAAAGCACAGATTATAATGCTTAATGTGGATTCATCACATATCACATATTTGGAAAATAATGTAAAAATCTCATGTTCTGTTAAAGGTGTACCATGCCAACCTGTTCCCAGGTCGTCAAATACCCACACTCTGTCAAGACCCTCAGTGTCTCCTAGTGAGGCACACGGTGCCCTTCAGAGTCTTTTTATGACACACAGCTGACACACATCGTAACACGTTATTAATGTTGCTAGATGGTCAGGATTGGTTAAGAAACTCAGTTGCTCTCAGTGTAAATTATTGTTGTGGATGGGTTTACATGGGAGTTAATTGAAAGCCCGGTGTGTCCCTTGGCGTTGATATCACACGCCGAGCGGGTGGGACAAAGTGTCTACCTGGGGATGAGGATATGGCAACATTTTTGACCAAAAACCTCGACATGAAGTATCATAATGACAATAAATCCAGGACTTTATTTTGCATCTCTGGTGATGTCATTTATAACTGTTTACTTTTTTTTTTTTTCGTACTGCTGGATTTAAATTCTTGTCACATAAACTAAACAAAATTGCAATGATATCGTAGGGTTGACTATTGGTGCTGTCAGAGTTTTGATAAATAATTATCAGTAATTCAGATATATTGTCTAAGTAGGTAAAGGCAAACAAAAGAACAGCTACAACTGTTTGACACGTTAGAAAAAATTACATCTCTTCTTCTGTGATGTAGCCTTTACAGAGATAACAAGAAAAGACAACACTTAAACTTAAAAGACAATATCTAGTCTCATATAAGGATCTCAATATAATCTTAATATATTGCCTAACCCTAGATTAGAACGGGCTGACTATCCGGGAATAATCAGTTACTGTTTGTATAAATGTTATCCCCCGCAGATTCACTCTTTTGGAATTTCCTTTGTCTGCTTAATTTTCTGCTTTGTGATATTTACATTTTTCATAGCTTGCTCTTGAGTGCATGTTGCTTACGGTCTGGTGCCTGGTTGCTACCTTTTTATAAAAGCCCAACCTCACCTGCGTGCTGTGAACAGGTTGGCCTTGAACATAGCAACATCAGAAGAGAATAAGAAAATACAGGGAGAGGGCAGAATCTGTGCACACACTGCTAGCGGGTCGTAAGATTTCCACTTATCCTTTTAATTGAGTTGTCCACAGAGATACAGTACAGTACATAGAAACAGATTCCATTTAGTCCATCTTAACATTTCCAAATGTTTGTTTAGCCACACCCGCTGTATTTCGCCTTCAAGAGATAGTGCACCCAACAATGAAAATTCAGCCATTATCTGCTCACCCATATGCCAAGGGAGGCTCTGGTAAGAGCTACAGGCTACAATGAGGCCAAAAACAGAGTTCAGATGACGTTTTCCCAAACAACTTTTTATGTCGGGGCTTCAGGACACTTGGATCACTACGGACAAGCAGTATGGAGATATTTTGTGATTTCAATGATGTGTTTTTGGATGTTTGAATCTGGGGCGCCGTAAGCCTCCATTAGGTGGAGTTGTGTTGCTACCCCCTCTCCCCTTGGATCTCCGCAAGGGATGTGAGGACTCTAAAACTTCACCTGAGCCTCCCTCGGCATATAATATAATATAATGTCTGAATTTTCATTTTTGGGTGCACTATCCCTTTAATCAATGAATATTGAAACTAAAACTCCAGTCGTATGTATTAAGCACAGGTAAAAACTGGTCAGGACTGAGTTTTCTGCAAACCACTGAACCACTTTGTTTCTCTTCTAGGATAAGTGCAATTTTCAATAATAAAAACAAATGAATCATCCTCGCTGTGCTTTACCTTGTTCTATAGTTTCTATTTTCCACCTCCCTTTACATTGCTTTTTGAAGTTGTTTCTGGGAATACCTGAAGTAGGTGGGAAATCTGAATTATTTTCAGCAGAGAATGCTTGACTATATATGAAAAATAAAAATCTTCAAGAAGATAACAAAAGATGAGCAGAGCCTGCGGGAATAGACGAGTCTAACTTCTGTCTAGATTGCATCATTTGTGTTGTTGTCTTTTTGTGTCATAGTTTAACCATTTTCCCAGTCTTTTTCAAATTGTTCTTCATTCAGCTGTATCATGTATGTAAGATGCTCTATCACCCGAATACCGTCGAACTATACATTGTTTTTTTCCAGAAAATCCTGCAATGTATACCTTTAAAATTAGAAACTAGTGTTCACCCCAGTTCATGTGAACCTCATCTTAAAAGTACTGCCAACAATGTTCACTGTTGTGTACTGGAACTGTTTAATTTTCTTATGCTAGACAGCACTTGGTTTCCATTCAGTGAATCTGCAACTCACTTGCCAGATAGTGTTTTTGTTCTTTCCCCAAATCTGTGCATTGCCTTTACAGCACAGTTAAGTTCAGACAAATTCCCCTACTCTCAAACAAATAGATGTGTATTCACACCCGCTGTGGTTGGAAGGCATTCTATTAAAGTTCATAAACACTGCCAGAAGAAGAACACATATTTGGCTCAGTAAATGCAGGACTTTGCAGGATTTTACCACAAAATAACTCCTGGACTGCAGTGGGATCATGGATTGATGGTAACAGTTCAAACGTATCTGACAGTGGAATTTCCCTTAAAGCGTTGTCATTGATTATTCACATTGATTATTTTGAGACAAATGCCGGGTGATGCTTATTAAGAACATTATAGAAGCTGTGATGAATATGGCTGCTGGCTGAGTGAGAGGCTCAGCACAAACCCTGATACATCTTCACGCTCTTTTTATTCCTTAAGAATGGTCTGTTTAATTATTTATGGTATAACGTCACCGTGAAGGCGCAGCGCTGTTCGTTTACTTTGCCTCCAGGCACATTACCCTTGTCATGCAGGGTCACTATCATTTGGCTATTTCTTGCTGGGCTCCATGTCTTCTCATCTTTTCTCTGAATATTTTCCTTCCCTCAAGGAGGGACACACTGGGCTCGGAGTAGAAGGGTGAAGCAACATCAGTGCTCTTATGCTGAAATCAGAATGACTGGTCACCAGAATAACACCTCTGCGGAAGAATTAAAAATGACAAAGTCGGAATAGTTGAGGAGCATTACAGTTTTTTGACTTTAAGCAGCACACCCCTCAATTTATGAACCATACAAATGATATTAGAATGTGGAAGACAACAAATGTATTTGGGAAATGTGTGTTTGTGTGTGTGTGTGAATGAGAAAGAGGGGCAAACTGTAAGGCGCCCAGTCCGTTAAGGTAGAAAAAAGCTATACAAGTGCGGCCCATTTAACATTTCTTTCCTGTATTTTCCCTCAGGGGATCTATAAAGGCGTATCGTATCTTATCTTATATTTGAAAGCACTGCTGCGCTGACTATTTTCAAAAGCAACTTCAAACATGTTCCCTGACTTACCAGCTACCATTGGCTTTCATCATGTCAGTGTGGTAATAAAATGAATATACAACAGCCTACAGTCAATGCTGTTGCTACAAACTTCCAACCTTAAATTATAACTGTAAAAAAAAAATTCAATTTAATCGGGTTTATACTGCTAAGGTTACTAAGGTGTTACAGTATAGTTAAAACAGACATCTTCAAATGTTACTTTATGACATCAGGCTACAACTAGGGATGTACCAATCCACTGATGTGGATCGATATATGGATTTAATGATCAATGATCCCATGTCATTAATGCAAAGTGAAAACCTCAATCCATATCATTATCTTTATGATATGCCTTTATTTTGAAATTTTGTGTCACCGTCAAGCAGCAGCAGGCAGATGGCAAGAGGCCCAAAAAAAAAAAAAAAAGGCCATGAACATAAACTTATTTACTTTGGAGTGAATCAAGAGTGTGGAAATATTTTCAATTTCAAAGGAAATACGGGTCAACAGACAAAAGTCATGCAAGATGTAAACAATGTCGCTATGAGACAAAACACAGTGTCTTTGCATCTCACTCGGCAGCAACACAGCAACATTAGCTGCTCCGCTTCAACAACATTGGGCTGAAAAAACATAGATGCAGGCTGAAATTTAACTGTGCTGTTCTGTCAAGAGATGCAGTAAATTTAACCAGTGATGAGTGAGAAAAAGTGTAAATAATACATGTAATTTCTTAGGCTGTGAGTAGAGGAAAGCTCCACTAGCTGCTAGGCTAATTTATGCAGTGTAACAATACAAAAACAGGTCAGCACACCAGAAGACTGCTCCACGTTTTGGGCACCAGCCCTTTATCAGACATGAACAAGATAAGGAGACACACCTCTATATGTATGGAATGGTGGTTGTCCAACAGATCATGTGATAACACATGGAGCTCTACAGAAACCGAGTACAACACACTGCAAAACCAGAACAAAATCACACCACAGGAATACAATACATTCACAAAAAAAACATTTACAAAAGGTCAACAGAGTCTAGAGTATCACCTCAAATATCACATGACTGAAACATGGGATGAACAAAACATTGGGGGGTGGGTAGCGTAGTGGATAGTGCCGGCGCCCCATGTACAGAGGCATCACCTCACTGCAGCGGGCACGAGTTTGAATCCGGCTCGCGGCCCTTTACTGCATGTCAGTCCCCACTCTCTCTCTGTCTCCCCATTTCACTCTCTGTCCTGTCAATAAAGGCAAAAAGCCCATAAAAATAATTTTTAACAAAAAAAAACAAAACATCTTAATGACATTCAAATTCAAGGTGAAATTGTAGAAGAGGTATTTTTTTTTTTTTTAAAGAGGTGCCTCTTATACTACAAAAAGTATAGTGATACTCATTGAGAAATACCACAGCAATGCTGGGGGAACAATGTTCACACAAAGAACAGTCATATATTGAGAAGAGTAAGGCACAAGATTCATCTCTAAGTACAATACAATATTCACAATATTTATGCTCTGTAAAGATGGTTAAGCACATGATGGATGACTAGCAAAATTCAAATCAATCAATTCAATTCAATCCAGTCAGTTTTAAGTGCAGCACATAACTGGTTAAAGTTATTTACATTATTTTGTGTTTTATTATCTTTAATGGCGAAAAGCAAAACAGAAAGCAGTGGCAGCTAAATGGGCCAATGATATCATCTCAGCAAATACAGTTTTGTTGTCCAGAGACTTGATATATTATGATATTGTGATGTAACCAGTGATTTACACCCCTTGCTATGACATCTACAGAGATGCTGTGTGGAGATGGCTCAAACTGTGGTTGGTCGAGCAATAACAGGGCAATACCCACCGACTGGAGCAAACTCTCATTTTAAGCTAAACGGTACACTAAAACATGTTTCTAACAACATTTGAAGTGGGAAATAGGCAATGCAGTAATAGCATTTCTGACCAGTGCTGCCTGATTTTGACAGTTTGACAGCAGTTCACAAGCAGTGACTGACATGACTGACAGCTGCATTGTGGCCCCTTCAGATCCGATTGGTTGTTTTTGGTGGATTCCTGCAAGTGCCATTAGAATATGCTTTCTACAGCATACCTATCTCATGTACTACTGTGTGGACATAGTGACAGTTTCAGCAAATATGACAAAAATGTATTTGTATTAAAGGTTACAGATTTAGCTTATAGCTTCAAGTTTTCAGTGCCGGTAGAGATGGTTGATAGTGAAGTCAACATCAAGCAAGTTGGAGAAAGGCTCAGTGAATATTTAAATAGCACAGCCATTTTCACTACAAACTATTTCAAGAGCTCATTATTTCTCACATTAATAGAATAAATGTAAGTGTGATTACTTCTGTCATTTATAATTGCACGGCAGTAGAGACTTGAGGCTCCTTCCGGTGCATTGTGACACAGGCTATCCCTTTCATCTCCCTTCCTCTGACGTAAGTCTTCACCTTTCTCTTACTCCCACACCAGTAATAAGGAAGTAACAAGTTTTCTTCAGTAATAAGAACACATCAAATGCAATTGCTACGTGGGCGATGATGGACCTTTGCACTGATGACCCATGTTTGTTCAAAATCTATAATCCTTTGTTGGTTTGACAGTAAGTGATGAGGAAAGATGGAGCACAGAACGTCAGGCAGACATAGCCAGGCTTAAGATAATTACAGCACAGCCTATATTGGCCTATAAAGTTGCATTACAGATCATTAAGTGTTATTAACAATTGTTCTAGGAAATAATTTCCTCACAGCACGTTTGCAAATTACTGTGGCATTAATATGCAATGCACGATATGGCTCAATTATGTACATGTGTCTAGTGTTTCACTGTGAACAGGTGAAATGTAAAGTAAAAGTAGTTTGAAAGCTGGATATTCTTACAATATGGGGGACATAGTTCATACCATGGTGTGAGTGACTGCTTGCTTTTGAGTGGCTGATTGGCTGCAGTGTGTCCATTAAACCTTGATACAGGACACCTGTAGTTCTGGAGAACCTACTTGTTCACCTTTCTAAATTAATGCACTGCGCACACCACAGTACTAACCTGTATCTGATATGAGTAACCATAACAACAGGTACTCAGTCAAAGCCAGCTTGTAAAATTTATTACCTACACTGAGTGCAGTCCTTTGGTACCTCATCCTCTGAACGCCACAGGAGGGCTACTGTAACTCACAAGTACCCCGGCTCTCTGAACATACTGATGCTTTGTGTTACATCAGCGATAATCTCACAGCCTATTCGCCATTTATCTGTTACTTCAGGCTGCTTCTGACAGTGTTGTTACTCATAGCATATATTTTGTTTGTGAAAGTGACATCGCTGGATAGCTAGCTAGTCTTGTAATTAAACATACTGTCAAATTATATTAATTTTTTGTCACCACGATGTTATTGACTCTAAATCTTGCTAGCAGGACAATAGCTTTCTGGCTCATAGTCTTATCTAAGGTTCATCCTAATTATGAACGGAATAGAATACAATACAGTACAATGGGATAGAAAAGGATAGAAAGGAATAGGATAGAATAAAAACGAATATAATAGATTAAAATAGAATAGAATAGAACATAATAGGATGGAACCGGATGGAATAAAATGGAATAGAATAGATTACAATAGAATAGAATGGAATACAATAGAATATGACAATAGGATAGAATAGAACTGAATAGATTGATGGTATAGTATAGGATAGAATAAAATAAAAGTGGAACAGAATATAAAGGAATGAAAAGAATTGAATAGAACAGAGTAGAATAGAATAAGATCAATTAGAAAGAAAGGGTAGAGTAGAGTAGAAAGGAATACGATATATATATAATAAATAGAGTGAATGAAGACACATTGCATACAATACTAAAAACAACAACTAGAGTCTATAAATATAAGTGATCTTATGAGATGAGATGGATTGTTCCAGGCAGTAGGTGAACCCTACTCGTACAAAGGAAATAGAGAAATCATGAAACGTAATATTTTGACTGCAAAATGTATGAAAATATAAATGAGTATTTCTTTTTTTTTTTGGTAAGTCACCATGGTATAAGCAGAGTAATGCTCTTTGAGTTGTCCATAATAAGGAATTAATGACCCCCCCGTTGGGCATTATCCCTTACATATTGTGATGCTGCTGAAGTATAATTCCACTTTCAAACATACAGAAGCAAATCTTTGGTCCTTCAGGAGGCATCTGACAGAAATAAATAGAACTTCTATAGAATTTCTAGTACAGTGGCACTAAAGTTCCCATCTTCCCAATCAAATGGCATTCAGATATTCAGTATACAGACACAGTCTGTGCAAGGAGGAGGAGGGTTAGTCACCACATCCCTCCAGACAGTCTGGGGATTTGAACCATTCAAGCGCTGACAGTGCTGTTTTGAGTTTTAGAATTGAAACATTTCATCTTTGAAAAAATATCACTTCAACTTCTGTACCAACAAATGTTTAGACTTTCAAACTCATGCAAGAAAAGCATGTCTGTGATTAAATGACCAGCTGCTATTGACAGTGTAAGACCGTCTTTTAATCTCCCCAAATACATTGGTCTTTCTAGTGGTGCATTACCAAAATCCCCTTTTTACATTACTGTACTCACCAGACATTCTGCATAGGTAAGACTGATTTGTTAAAATCATACTTCAGTGGAAATTAAAATCAAGATCATAGCAAGTGGTAAAAATCTACCTGTTTCATCTTTCATTTTGTCGATCATATAATTTCACTCGGTTCATCTGTTTACTGTTTGTCATTATATTATTGCACTGATCTGCAATTTTAATGTAATTAGGCCCCCAATTAGTTTTACCAAAGATGTAATGGATGTCATGAAAAGCACCAATTTCCTCCTTCCTTCTTTGAGAAAATCTGCTGCAGTTTTGAAGGACAGAAAACAGACACCATTGAAAGAAAGACAACGTGCAACTCTAGTAGATAGAAACCTTCAACTGATCAGCGGGAGTGAAGGACAGGGGACTCATTGTGACACAAAACTTGTTTGAAGAAAAAAAAAAAGGAGGGAATTTAAGGTATGATAAAACCTTTCGCTGAGTCTGTCACTTATCTTTCTTTAAAGAACTCTCATTTTCCTCCATCCATCACAGAAATGCTGCCATTCTGAAAAATAAACCAACACAACTGCCATTTGAGAAATAACCCATTAAAGAGTAAGTGAGACTGTTTAGGAGCAACAGGATTAAAGTCAATATAGGTTATATTAAACAAAGTCACTCATGTTGCTGTGAATGATTCGGTCAGTGGTTAGTAAGTAACTGTAGACTGGTGACCTCCAAATGGGAAGGTCCTAATTCACAGCGGTTGGGTACGAAAGTCGGTGCTTATATGGAACTGGTACCTATACAACCGATCCCTACTGGACCGAAATAAAACGCACATTATGGTGCCTCCTTTCGGTGATTTTTTTTAATGCTATGTCTCCCTCTATTGGACGATATATGTAACAGAATCATTCATTCGTTCATTTGTTGAGTGTATGTTATTATTTGAAGGCCACAAAGCACCGTTGGGCGTCACTTCTGATAACGTTCAACAAGTTATCAAGCACAACGGAGTTAGTTAGTTATTCTGTTTGTTTTTACCTGGACTAATGGAGCCACTAGGCTGTGTGCAACTTACTGCCGAGAGGAGGTTTTTACACGGCCCCATTTCTGTCCTGCCACAGTTACTACGCCGATGAGAGCAGTAAAAGTTAAAGTGATAGTTCGGGTTTTTGGACATGAAGTTGTGTGAAACGCTGACCATCTGTAGCTCTGATGTGACGGTGTCACTACTGTCAACGAGCTCCCTGCTCTGAGAAATGGCCCGTAGCTTACTGGAGAAAAAGTAGTTCTGAAGATATAAGGGGGACACGTAACCAAAAGGTTTTAGGCTACAAAAAGGTATGCATGTATTTTGTTAGACTATTTCAATAATTTTAAAACATCCCCGCTTTACGTCAGACCTTGCCGTCAATTGGGACTATTTTCTGGCCAGTATCACTCACCATTTTGGTTTTCCTCTGTTTACCTACAGCAGCTGACGAGGGTGTGTCGTGAGCCTGAGCCGATGTTCGTGCTGTAGTAGTAGGTATATATAGGGCTAGTTCATCTTCTTCCTCACTAATAATAGTCTACTGGTTCTCTGTTGGAAACAGCCGATGAAGTTTTCGTTAGCCGTTGCTATCCTGCGCACCTGCACGGCGTGGTGATGAACTGTCTAATTGACTTCTGTTGGCGTGCTGTCTTGCGGGCCTGCACGGCGGAGTGATACTGGCCAGAAAATAGTCTCAATTAATAGAGAGTCTGACGTAATGCTGGGATGTTTTAAAATTATTGAAATAGTCTAACAAAACACATGCATACTTTTTTTGTAGTTTAAAACCTTTTGGTTACGTGTCCCCCTTATATCTTCAGAACTACTTTTTCTCTGGTAAGCTATGGGCCATTTCTCAGAGCAGGAGGCTCGTTGACAGTAGTGACAACGTCACATCAGAGCTACAGATGGTCAGCGTTTCACACAACTTCATGTCCAAAAACCTGAACTATCACTTTAAGGCCCAAAAAAGCAAAACAATGAGCTGAACGGTTGTTGGTATGCTTCCAAGAGATGAGGTGAACTGCAGAGCTGGGCGCTTTATATCTTTGGCTTTATCCTCTTTCACATTTAAGTAGTAATGTGATCCATTGCTAATATAAAAATACTGATTATATCGGCTTGAAGGTTATTTGTTTGTCAGATAGGTGAGAAAACAGAGCTTAAAATGCATCGTCAGTTTTTTGCTTTTGTGTGTCAAAATTAAGCACAAGCCTTGTAGTATCACACTTTGCCAGCTGGTGTATTTACTGAGTTTTTAAATGAATGAGTCAAATAATCGTCAGGCTTCCACACAATCCTCCACAAGAAAAAATATCCGCCACCTTTGCTGTTGAGCTCTCACTGATGCAGAGCGTGAACACGTTACAGATCTGAGCTTTAAAGTTTGCAACAGCATGGCAGAATTTATTGATTTCATCCAGCTTATAAAGTTTAATATTGTTTGTGCCAAATTCATAATTGCCAGGCAACAAGCTTTCCTCTCGTCAGTAATTAGGTTATTAATATTTATTTGGTTAGTTATGTCTTATCCATTTTATTGCTTAGCAACAGAATTCAGATCTGGATATAATAAGTGGATCAATAGAGCCTTGAAAAGAATTTTGTTGTTAATTTTTTGCCAGACCGTTCCGTACCTAGAGAGCTGAGAAATATGACAGAAATGAATATTAACACTAAATCCGTGGTGTGAAACATCACATGGAGCCATTTCATACCAGTGAAGGAATGATTCGATTTCTGAACGGAGGTAAAGCCTCTACACCTTTTCATCCATCTCTGCAGAGATTCCCCAGGGTTTTTTCCTTGATGTATTCTCTGAGCTTTTCAAATATACTCATATATGGGTCACTTGATAGTATGATAAATGAGGAAGAAGTGCACCAAGGGACATTAGTGTTGAATCTTGGGAGGCAGTGGGAGTCCCAAAGCAATGTTCGCCGTGGGCTTAGCCCAACTTGCCTCCCCAAGGAAATGTGTGACTAATATAGTCTCCAAGTTTGAAAATAATTGTTATCTCTGGGTTCAGCTCACACGGGCACATGCAGTGCTGGATTTTGGAGAGGCGATTCAATACTTAATTGGAAGGGTCTTGAACATTGACATCAGTTTTCTGTGGGTTTCCCTGATGTCACAGCCTTTTTTGCGGATATTGTAAACCCTGCGGCAAACTGTTTAATTTATTTCACAGGGTAAAAATGCAATCTCTAATCTAACAAACCAGAACCAAATCATAAAGCCACTTTTTTCCTCTCCCTGTCCCAGTTTTCCTCCCTGTCTCTGTGTCTCTCTTCTCCTCCGACCCATTATCCCTCTGTCACTCTATTTTTCACCATCCCTCTCTAAGTATCTCTCCCTGACCCGTCTTCTTTCTCTCTCATTCTCCCAGAGGCCGGTCGTTGCCCTCTTAACACAACGCTTCATTAAAGTAATGCTTAACAACATTGTTTCACTCACTCTTTGCTATAGCCAGGCTTGTGTGTATGTGCACATTGTGCATATTGTAGAAAGCCAGGCTGGTTCTGCACCTATTGAGATGGCCAAGACCAAAAGAGAGTCCCTCGAGGCACATTGCATATGCCAGTCCCTTTCAGAGTAGGACCTGAATGCGGTTGCCCAGGAATGTGCTCCAGTTTTAGACTCACTGGTGAAAGTCGGCAGGTTTGGAGAGAAAAAGAACATGTGATGGTTTTATAATTTTTGAAGCTGGTCCCTGTTCTGGCATGGTAATATAATGGACAGGAAGGGAAAGTGTCCCACGGTATTTTCAGTTAAGTTATTAAGAGAGAACGCAGCTTCCCTTTCTCCCACTACTACAGCTGCTGACAGTGGTAGGTGTAGTGATGAAAAGGCAATTTATTTTTTATTAGTTAATTGATAAATGACCAAAGTGTCCATTGTCAGTGAAAACCATTTATCTGCAATCTGCAGTTTAATATGAAAGATGAAATTAAGCCAGAGCATAAAGTTTATCACTCCGAAAGAACTTCGAAGAGAGATTGTGTTTTGCAGAGAAATTTGACCTTGAGCAAAGTCGTTGCATCAAGACCACTTGTACTGTTGATCACAGCATTATTAAACTGAAGTCTCTGCTGATTAGAAAGTACCCAGCTTACAGTAAAATCCTAAAAAAGTACCTGAAAACCTGTTAATCTGAAAAAGTGCTTTGGACTGGTGAAATATTACAGTTTTACAGACGTGAAGGCCAAAATGGCCAAAAAATGGAAGTACATTCCTAAGCTTTAGGTTCGATTAAGGTTTTGTTTTATTCTGCACTTGTATTGGTTGCATAGTTTTAGTAAGAAGACTAAAGAAAGACCTCATGTACTCCTGCTGCTCATAAGCAATTGGTATTAGGCTTGGGTGCTATCTAATTTTTCATACCTTTATACCTACCTTACCGGGGTATGCAGCCAGTCGCCAACTGGTGATTGCTACATTCCACAAACTCTCTTACCTTTGTCAGTGTGTTACATGAAAAAAGTATAGTCACAAAAGACAAGAAATGTAATATTCTTACACTTATTTTCCTCATTAAACAGAGAAATACAACCATTTATCTTCTGAATTCAAGTTTTTCTCTTTCACTGAACCAAGACTAACATCAGCTTAATTGCCTTGTTAACTCATTGTAAAATATACTTCATTCAGCCTCAACAGAAATGAAATAAAAGTTAACCAGGGCTGTACCCGCCCCAGAATTATTTTTTTCCCATATAAAGTTCTGAATTTTAAATGGGGTTCAGCAACACGTTCATTCACCTAATGTAGCTAATGCCACTAACGGCTGATCAGAAGTGTGCAACATTTTTTGCCAAAACTAGATATCAAACAAAAACCAGAAGACAATGTTATCTCAGCACCTTATGGTGCAAAGCCTCCCCCCCTTTGGCTGCTGCATCATGTCCGCAGATGTTTGTAACGTGAGAGTCAAGAGTGCTCACTCTGCAGCAAAATGTGGGGACCAAAACTTCCAGATAGGTAGACTGCACAGCACACCGACTAGCAAATAACAAAAAAAAAGCCCCTGACTGTTCGACTTGAAGTAATCTCAGTCAACTGAGGGTCTCCGACTAATAAGCCAAATCTCTGACTTTCAATGGGTAGCTCAACTCAACAAAACCATCTTGGTTAGTCTTGTTAGTTGTCTAGTTAGTGCACTGTTCCAGCAGTCACCAACTCTATTTTGCTTGAAATAAACCCTTAATTTGCAGAGCTACATGTGAAAATCTGCTGTTATTCCTGTGATCTGCTGTTGCTGGCTGGCCATTTACAGTCCTACAACGTTATCCCCACCTCCCACCCCTCAGAGTCTCAGCTGCCTGTTCCACCAGTAGAGACCAGAGACTGACCTCTGGTGGTGCATAATGTTCACTCCACTCATTGAGTTTATCAGAAAGTGGAGCACTCATATTTTAATGGTTTTGAAAATCATACAAACGGGACTTTTAATACTGTGCTATACTGTAATACTGTGATACCGCCCAAGCCTAATTTCTATCTGTTTATTTAACTTGGAAAAGGATTTTAAAGCCTTTATTATCTTCAGCTGTATTGAAATAAAGTGCATTGTTGAAGATTAAACCAGACCACTTTGGCTTGTAAACTCCTACAACTAAGCAGTGTGTAGTTGGGACCTGTGGTCACATCAGAGAGAGATTTCTACTTTTTAGATCATTTAAATAGCAGATTGAGGCCCAGAGAGGTAAAATAAGGCCTTAATTGGTATTAAAATGTCTAAAATCAATCTTACAAAGTCTCAAAAATGTTAAGATATGAAAAGTAGGATATTATGAAACCTTTTTTTCTTTTTTTCTTGATGATGCATGGCAAAATCTTTTTTTGATAATATACAGAATGAATCTCTTATTGATGTCATGTAGATCACTATTTACCACATCTAATCAAATGACAAATGAGCGAGCCTTTTTCAAGATAAATCACATTGATACTTTAATGATGGTTCTGTATAGTGTTGTTTTAAAATTTGAACTGAACCAAAGACCTCATGTGTTATGTTACAGTAAACATTGGTGCATTATTGTCTCCAACCCCAAGTAAGAGATGTCGCTTTTTGTTTTTTTCCCCTTCAATTTTAGTTATTGTAAAATTGGTCTTAAATCTAATTCTGAGTGGCATTAAAATGGTCTTGAAACCCTGATTTAGATGTTTACAACAAGCTGACAGGAGCAGAGGATCATGCACACATTCTCCCAGTATCTCTGCATCCAGCCTGCAGCTCGTAGGTTTCTGGACTTACAGTGCAACAGCACAGCGTGTGTTACTATAAAGAGAAACTACTAAAAGAAACTGTTTAGTTTTGACATCCTATTTTTGGACGTCAGTGGAGGTGTTATAATCAGTGCTAACTATTTTGTTTTTGCAGTGCTGTACGAAATCTTGTTAGGTGTTTAATCCAAAGGGCCACTGCAGTTGAATACTATGAAATGCTTTAACTTTCTGTGTATAAAGTGACATAATAAACAAAATCTAGTGTGGATAAAAAAATATAAGTCTGGTGCTATATATTGCAGGCCCGAAAATGTTTCTCCACTGTTAATCATTACCAGCACACAAAGTGTAAACATAAGGTTTAGCTCCAAAAAGTAACATCCGATAGAGTTAACAACTTGAAGGAGCACACAGCTGAAGACACATCATTTCAAGATCAGCCAGTGTATATTTTTTTTCTCAAATTGTCTGAGCTGCCAATTTTATTAACTGTCAAAATAAATATACAGGCCGCATAACTGGGAGGTGGCACTTTGCATCTAAACCAGTTATTGATCTTCTGAGCAAGCTGCTGCAAATTGATTACCTTGATAAGGTGGGATGGCTGTCGTACGGTGAAAACCTTGGTTGGGTAATTCGGCATAAGTGCATCGGAGCAATGCTTTCTCTTGTGTTCTCAGGTTAACAGTTGATTGAACAAGACATCAGAAGCACGACATTGAATCAACATGTCGTCATGTGGCTTTACACGGAGGCTCCATACTGAAACATAACTTTGATGAAGCTCGAAATTAGGATAAAAGATGATAAACTGTAGCAAATGAATCTGTATCCTGAGAAGAGAGAGAATATTCCACTTTAAGAATATTTGTATATGTTAGTTAGTCATGCTGTGTTGCATTGAATTCGTGACGAAAACTTGATTTATTGATTGATCGGGGACCATGTGTAACAACAGCAAAACTATATCAGAACATCACTTTAAAAACTCTCAGTCTCATTTATCCGGTCTTTTCAAAGCCTGACTCCAATACAAAGGTGTTTTTTTATAGAACGTGCATGTGTTTGGGAACTGCTGAGCATAAAACTGGATAAATGAGGCTTAGGTTGCACCACACTAGTTTTGTGAAAGTTTGTAAATGGACGTTTTGATGTAGTTTGGCTGTTGTGAAAAGTGGTCTCCAATCAATCAATAAATCAATATGTTCACTGTTTTCCATTGAATCATGCTGAAAAAATTCAAGATAACATGGGATGAATAATTTAAGGTATACTTTGTAATTTCAAATATATATATATATGTATTTTTCTTCGCTGACTTTAGTATTCGGCAATTATGAGTTAAGTTGTTATATGAAATAATTACAGTTCTGCATTAAAGTAAAGATGAGATTTCGACCCAAAAAACCTTCCTGATCCTAAAAACACAAATTAAAATTTGACAATTTCCTTTACCCCGCAGGAACTTAACAACTCTGGGATTCTGTGCAATATCAGTGGGAAATTTATTAAACAGTGAAACAATTAGCAGTCCTTGAGTGGAAATAGTACAATTTTAATCTGGTAATTGTTTGAGCCACTTATGAAGCATAAATTCCAAACATTCATTGGTACTAGCTACTCAAAAGTGAGGATTTGATGCTGTCCTGTGATACCAGTGTGAGTTAAATGGATTTTGACTGGACAAAAGTAGCAATCAGCAGGTGTTACCTTGGGCTTTGAAAAGTAAGACTGGCAAATTCTTTTTTTTCCTATGTAACAGAATCAGTTAAAAATCCTGAAAAGATTAATTGACAATGAAAATATTTACTAGCTGTATCACTTTGTAGGCTCTGCAACTGGCAGTGAATGTGCTCTTATTCTGTTGCCTGATGTCAGGCAGAGATGTCAACTCGTTACACTCAGTTTCCAACTTCAGTCTGACATCGCGTCCACTCTTAACAATTCCTGTGGGGGAGAAGGATTGAATTTTCCCAAACCAATTACAAGAGTCCCACATTTTCACCTGAATCTAACATCATTTTAAGTCCACACTGATGCATAGCCATGCCAACATACCTGTGTTGCCAGACTTTTAAGAGTGGAGCATAGAGAAGTAAAACAAACTATGATGTCCGGCGATATTGAGAAGACATGTTGATTTAGAACGGCCTAGATAGTGGCATCTATCTTGTCTTTTGCGCTCACCGATATTGTAATTACTCCTAGTTGGTTCTGGCACAATGGTGCAGTGGTTAGCATTGTCACCTCATAGCGAGAGGGTTTCTGGTTTAAATCCCCAGGGTGGTAGGTTCAAACCCTCAGGTGGGGAGCCCTTCTGTGTGGAGTTTTCATGTTCTCCCTGTGTCTGCATGGGTTTTCTCCAGGTACTCCAGCTTCCTCCCACAGTCCAAAGACATGCAGGTTAATTGGTGACTCTAAATTGTCCGTAGGTGTGAATGTGAGCGTGAATGGTTGTCTGTCTCTATGTGTCAGCCCTGTGATAGTCTGGCGACCTGCCCAGGGTGCATCCTGCCGTTTACCCAATGTCAGCTGGGATAGGCTCCAGCCCACACGCAACCCCTAACAGGACAAGTGGTTACGGCAAATGAATGAATGAATGGTTCTGACACGCTATTTGACAATGACAACAGACCCCTGGCACTGATTGGCTAATTGAGTCCCCCCGAAGTGTGGTTGTTCTGTTGTTTTGACCGAGAATCCCCTGTTTCATTTCACAATGAAGGCAGATTCAAAGGTCTGAACCAAGATAACCTTCTCTGCATTTCCTCATCTAATCTGCAGTATTCCTATTTTTTGCCACGTATAGACACACTGGATTCAAACATTGGTCTCAAATATTAAAAATATATTTCTTCTGTAAACAGTGCAATATTTTGAATACATCAAATTGTTTAGCCCCGTTGGTTCCCAACTGATCCAACCACAGGGTCCAGATTTCTCCATAGTCACTTGCATTTGAACATGTCGTCAAGCTAGTTTTCTGTTTCTGTCCAGTAGCTGTCTGTTATTCAATCACTACAGCGGGAAACTGCACTTCAACATAAACGCTCTGTGCTGGAATTTACTGTACCTCAAAATAAAGTAGGCTATGTTCTTTCCAAACTTGACATGTTCAAGAGTCACTTGCGGTCAATTCAGAATGGAAATATGTTTTCATTCCATAGTGATTTATTTTCTGTAGGCCCTGATTTTTTTATTTATATTTTTTACTGTTACTTCTCATGAAACAATCTACTGTACATACATATACAGCCTTAGACACCTCTATTATATAGATGACCGTAACATAAATGAACTCTCTGGTATTCCCTGTGCAGAATGGTTTATGGTATAGTATATTACATCCATAAGTGCTTTTATTTCCCTCAATGCTGCACATGCTGAAATTGCCTGAGCACATTTCTCTCATGCCCCCGCACTCAAGAACATCTGGAAAGATCCTATCATGTATGCATATATATTTGCATAATTGTTAATATACCTTACAGCGTTGCATTAAAATTTAAATTTCTAACCGCAAACAGTGAGCAGAGGGGAGCACTATGCTCAGCGGACAAATGCAGGCAGAGGAAAAATGGATACCATTTGCTTAGCAGTGAAGTGGCATCAAGGAAGGCTGTAAGGCATTGTTTGCCCAAAAAGTATTTCTCTATGTGAGCCCAAGTCTCACCCAGCAGTTAGTGTAGCATAGCATGTGCATGAGGTGGGTATTTGTGCTAAAGGTCTATTTTAACACAGGAGTCAAGCACTAATTAGCTCCTCCACATCAGCATGAACAAATTGTCGAGGGGTGAATGGTCGGGAGTAACACCCTGAGGTTTCCATCATAACAGGTCAAAGCATCCATGTATGCACTTCCTTTTTTTTAGCTTCTCTGTTGCTGTGGAACAATATTCACTTTCATTATCAAAACACATTTTTTTTTTTCCTCAGTGTCCCTGGTAACAAATGGCCCTTTCCCCCAATAAGTTGGTAGCAAGGCAACACATCTCGCTATTTTGAGGAGACGTTCCAAGGACTTTCATTTTCAGTGCCTTCAGGAGATAAAAATGTCCGTCATTTGTACAGCAAAAGCGTCTGTGGTTATTATAGTTTTCATCTGCAGCCCTGCTTTTCATCACAATGCTACTATATTGAACATTAATAGCATTTTAGTCTATAAAGCTGTATAGGACCTGGCTGTGCACATGGGAGGATGTCTGTATGTGTGTGCATGAATGAGAAAAGGAGCAGAAAGTCTAATAAATATAAAAAATATGAAAAGTGATGCGGTATAATTTGTACATAACCCATGTTATCCTGAACCAGGAGGCTGTGATCATGTGACCTGTGCACTGCAGGCTGTCTTCATGAGGAGAGCGAAGGAATCAGGTCATGTAGTATAAGGAAGAAAAACACATGACTTTGACCCAGGAGACTGAGATTCATGTCCCATGTGAATTAAGTTATTTTAAATATGTATGTAACATCACAATATCAAGTCACATCAAGTCATATTGTTGTGTAACGAAATTCTTTTCTACCAGCTCCGAACCAAACAGCCAGATATCTTCCTCAGGGGTTGGTAGGGACCAAAAACAGAGCTAAAAGAAAATAATTACTGGACTTAGATTCACCAGGTTGCCAGAAACATGACTGTAAATGAATGATGATATTGCTCTGTACAACTGGATATGGATATGTTATATGTATATATAAATATATATATATATATGTATATATGTGTATATATATATACACGTATATATATATGTATATACTGGATATGTTAACAAGTATTAACTTTTCCATGTCAACTTAAAAGGTGATGATATATCAGTGTTGTGTTCACAACTTGTTTCCACTGCCCCCAATCTATTAAACACTCTGCAGGTTGTCTCTTTTTGAGTGTCTGGCCTTTCTGGCCCTTTTAGTCTCCCTCTTCCTCTCTGCACATTTCCTCTTTAACATCGATTCAGATATCACAGGGACACTCTCGACTGAGCAACTGAGATACTTTTCGGGTCTACATAATCAATATGAAGTTTTTAGAGGTCCTTTTAAGCCAAGAGGGAGCATGGGTCAGGCAAAGCTATGTAAAAGAATTGAGGATTTGAAAAGTGTTAGAGTTCCAAGGAATTCTGGCTTCATCCAATGGACTGGAGCAATTTTTGATACTTAGTAAAACTCAGCAAATCTGGTTAAACATCATGTTAAATACATCAGCTCAATACTGAGGATTTACCTGTGTTGCTAGCTCTGAGTCTGGAAGTCTGGATCATTTGGGGCTGACAAGCAGTCTAACCTGTCAGTCGGTGAAACTGAAACATAAATTTGCTTAGCAGCCAAAGTGGAGTTTGACAGCTGCCATGCAGTCCATATTTTAATCCTGGAAACACATGTAGCTTAAACACTGTTAGATGTGACTTACTTAGTGGTAGTTTGCTATAATATGGGTAAGAATTTAAACATCATTATTTTAATGTTTAGAATTAGAAACATTACGTGTCAGTTTGATTTATTATAAGAAATAAAAGCACATTATAATACTGATACATTTTTTTCAATTTTAGTGCATATTTATCATTTTTTTTAACACCAGCTCTCACTCATCCTAAAGACAAAAGCCAGTCAGACACAAGTGTATTTCAGTTTGGAACACTTTAGTCAAAGAAAACTTTATTTTATTTCCATTTGCAGTATTATATTTGGCAGTATGGCTCTGTTCTGGAGCCTCTCTGCCTTTCTTAGGCCTGTGCAGATAGCCTAAGCAGGAGAGAACACACACTTCTCTGACCTTCCACCCACTTATGAGGAAAGCCTGAGGAAGAGAGCGCAAACCTCCCTGCCCTTCCATGTGCCTACATGGAAAACCTGAAGGCAGAGAGCAAACCTTTCTGCCCTTCCATTTGCCTACATGGGAAGTCTAAGGCAGGGAGAGCAGCAGCAAAGACCAAGACAAATAATAAATCCTTAATGTATCCTAAAATTGTTAGTAAACACATCCATATATCTTACTCAGCAGAGAATTATTACTCAATAATGTCTTTTGAAGTCTGTGACAAGGAAAAAAATGTCATGTTCCTTATTTTGATGGTAAATATTTCTCATATGACCATTCTGATTGCTGCTGTGCACATAATAATGACAGACCATACACCTGAGGAATGACACAGGAGGTCATTTGGAGCATCATATGAAATTCGAATGCACTCTGAACAAACACTTCGCACGCAGTGCAAAAAAAAGAAGTTTATGATGTACAAACTGTACGTAACTTCTGAAGGCCTCGAGAGCACGAAGAGATGTCTTGCACAAACCATACATCCTGTATGAATGAGGGAGCTGCCTGTTGAATTAAACATTGGGGCTGTGGGTGGCATTAAGGTGGAAGGTTACTAAGTGCTGCATCCATCTATGTATGGGTTCAGCTCTACAGGGAAAAAATGTTTTGTGTAAGATTCCCAAAAGCAGATGATTTGTAATTACTGCCCCCTCAGTACAGTACTACTCGCAATACTTTACAAATAAAAACGGAGCTGATGCCAACCTTTAGTACACAAAAGAACCACTGCAGTGCAAGATGTTTGTGATGGAGTATTGAGGTCATAACTTTGACTGCTAAGCTTCGATTCTGAATGAACTGTCTTTGATTCTTGGGTTAGGGTTGGACTCACAGTAAAACGCAGTATGAGACTATTTTCTTGGCCTCATGGGAGGTTGCTGTAAAGTTGTTTTCAAGAGAGCACTCCTGTTTGCTGTCTATAATGTCAAGGTTGAGTGCAATATTATGCTAACAGATCGCAAGCTTACAGTATAATGGGCCCGAACTTTGACAATGACATCCAGGTTGTAGTGATTGAACATTTATTATCCTTTATATTCTTTAGTTTCCTTAATTAACCTGAAACTGGCAAATGCAAGGGTCTAGTGTTGCACGGTATACTGGTCCTAAAATTGTACCGTGGTACTGGAGTATTCCAAAAAGTACTATACTGCATTTGGAAAATACCGGTACTTTGAAATTGATTCAGTTCATTAATTTAGTTAATTTATTTTACTCATTTATGCACACACACGCCTTTCTTGTTCCTATTGGAGCACAAGTGGTGTGTATGACAACACCTGTATCAACATTCACAGCTGGCGCACGTGGAAAAAGACAAGATAAAGTCTGCCTCGCAAAGGGAGACAACACAACACAACACCAACTTGGTGAAACCTTTGAGCAACCAAACCGTGACGTCCCTACCGAGGTACTTTCGAACCACGATTTTTTGGTACCGTTACACCCCTACTGTTTATTGTTCTAAAGGTTTGTAGCCAAAAGGACTTTTCCTTAGGAAAAGTACCGAAAAGTATGGAAATCCATATTGGTATGGGTACCGAAACAAAGATTTTGGTATCGTGACAACACTACAAGGGTCAGTGATTGCAGCTCCAGCCTGTAGCAAGACATATTTATAATGAATTGTTCACTAAACCATATTCTTATTATCAGTTTATCTATTTATCTTTTATTTCCTGATTTATCGTTTACACATTCCACATAGTCCCAGGTGATGTCTTCATCTTGCTTGTTTTATTCAACTATATGTCTGAAAACAGAAGATCTTCGATTTACAATAATACAAAGCAGACATTTGAGAATCTGAAACTGGTAGATTTTGGGCCTGTTTTGCTTGTCAATTAGCCCTTCCTAAGTCCCGGCAGAAGCTCGGTCAACTTTCCCCTTTGCTGTTATGATTAGATATGCTAATTGCTAAAATTTGAAGACGGTTAAAAGATGTGGCTGGGAGGCTGTCCCAATCATCCTAATCTTCATGGACACGTCATATTATATAGTCATATCTGAGGTTAGCAAGAGTTAGCAGAACTAACACATATCTACAATTTCTCCTCAGGGGTATTAATAAAGTATATAAAAATTAAATCAAGAAGAGTTAGCCCAATGTCAGAAGTTCACTGCCAGCCAGAGTTGCTTCCTCCTTCTTTCTGTGGTAACGTTAATGGAAATGGACAGATAGGATGGTTGCTGACATATTTCTAAGATGTATGAATTACAGTTCAGGATCAAGGCTAGCATTTCTTTTTTTATATCATCTCTGTAAGGCTATGAGCTGCCCTGAAGTAACTTTCTTTACTTTACTGATCCCCATGTGGGGGCAAATACCCAGCAGTGCAGGAGCAATGTCACCCTTAGTCGCAATGCAAAGTGGCTTCCCCCCTTATGGTCGAAACCGGAAGCCTCGGTTTGCATTTTGCCACGTCCATAAATGTTAACATCATGAATATACTGTAGCACTGTCCATCACATACTGGGGTCCTTGCTGTCTGCTTCTTGAAGCCAATGCCTGACCCCCACAATCTAATACAGCTGTGGCTCAGAGGTAGCGAGGGTGGTCCACCAATCAGAGGGTCAAGGGTTCAATCCCCGGCTCCTCCAGTCTGCATGTCGAAGTATCCTTGAGCAAGATACTGAACCCTAAGTGATCCCAGTGATGCTTCCATTGGTGTGTGAATGTTAAAAAAACTGAGTAGCAGGTGGCACCTTGTGTGGTAGCCTCGGCCACCTGTGTATGAATGTGTGTGTGAATGGGTTAATGTGACTTGTAGTGTAAAAAGCAATTTGAGTGGTCAAATGACTTGAAAGGCGCCCGACACATGCAGGTCCATTTACCATTACAATTTGCCACCGAGCAAAACAGAACCAGCAACGCCATGACTCTTTATCAGGTTTGTCCAAGCTAGCAACAGTAACAAAGGGACTTGGGATCAGACAGTTGCAGAATCAGAGTCAGAGTCAGAAATACTTAAATGATCTCCGATGGGGTAATTATGATTCGTTACCTATGCTCCGATGTAAAGATTAGATAATTACAAGGAGAAAGAATAGTAGTATGAAAGAATAGTAGTATGAAAAAGTATGCTACTTATTTAACACTAGAATTACTTCTTTGTCAATCAGTTAATCAACTATTGTGTACAAAAAAAAATCCCAAAAGGAAGGGCCGCCACAGACGTAAGATAAATTTAAAAAACAGAGGAAAACCAGACCAGACTTTAGTTTGAACTGAATCTGTAATACATTTTGCAAAGGAAATTGTTGACAAATACGAGTCCCGTGTTGGAATTTCATGTCATTCCGTTTGCTCTATATCTTGATGTGGATCATGTATCCAGCAGCGTACGCTGTTTTTCGGTGTGGTGCAAAAATGGTGCATCTAAAGGCACGTCAAACGTTAAAAAGAGTCAACGTTTGTGCATGACACGTGCAGTCATTTGAAGACAATAAGACAATGTGTTTGCACACAGTTACATGCGAAGATAAAAGTATTTGTTCAGTTTTGATTCTGTAGTCTTGAAGGAAGGGGGAAAAAAACGAGAGTGCCGGAGACCTCATTCATGATTTGTCTGTCAGGAAAATGTTGCAGAGAATTGCATAACCCTCAGCAGGCAGTTGAGCAAAGATTTGAATTTGATTCATGCATAAAGGCCTTGAAACAGACAACTTTTACTGAGTTGGTTATTCCTGGATGAATAAAAGAAGAAACATTTATGTAACAGTAGCTTAGACACAGCTATATGTTTTGAATTTGTTAGGGTCTGAGGAACAAGGTTTCATTTAAACTAAAGGGTTTGGTGGGACAAGTAAAGGCAAGTAAGGATCGGTGGGTGCACAATAGTCTCTGCTGCTTGACGTTCAGCTCAAAAGATTCTGAATATTATTTAAATCCAATTACAGTACTCTTCAAGTCTTACATTTAAATCAATAATGTTAATTAAAAGCAATTTATTTAGCATATTTAATATGAGCAGCTCCTTTAAGACAGCTGACACTGTCATAAAAAAGATTATTCTTATGACTGAAAATTTGCTAGTGATTGTGTGTGTACTGTATGTAACACGGAAAGACTCCCTTCTGCTCGTCACCTTTAATTTCACAAGATACAGAGTTGAAGCACGCTAACTTTGAATACCACAGTGCAGAAAATAAGCAACCAGCTCATTGCATTATCCCTTCAGCGTTATTAACATGCTTCAACACACATGAAACCTAATTAATAATTAAATCTTTATCTATTTAGCAAAATGCTGTCAGTCAGATGGAGGCAGTATACATTATGCAGATTGGACAGTGCCTTTCAAGGAGAACTAATGTGGCATGGTGAAGTCAGCCGTGATATCTATATATGTTGACATTTTTATTTAGAGGAGAGAAAACGGTAGGTCTGTCGCTCTGTGCCACTGTTCCAGGGGTGACAGGATGATTTCCTTTTGGGGATTTTGTCTCACTTTCAATAATCTTAAAAACAGTGCATTGAGTGGGATGGTACCTTCAACAGCAGACTGTATTTATAGCTCCTAAGACCTGAGAGGGGAATTCAGAAAAGCGATCGTTCTTCCATTGTGGACACCTACAGAAAATAGTTTGCCAATTGTAAATTCAGAGGTCATTTTGGAAAGGTTAATCTAATTTGGAATCTGGTAGTATGTGCTATTAAAATTAATACCGTTATTCATATTCAAAAAGCCGAGGTAAAGAAATTACTGGAGGGATCAGCGGCCTCGGGTGAAGAAGGCACTGATGTAAGGGAGGAGTTGCATCGTACCATTCATTAAAATGAATAGAGCCAAGCGCCTGTCCTCACTATCTTCTCCAGAGACGTATCCAAATATAATTATACCTTTCCGGGTGAAGGGGCCCAGGAGCTCACTGGTGTCTCAGGAAATTGCAATTGCACACTTTGATTTATTTGGCAAAAATCACAGGCCGTCCAGTGGTGCTGTCACATGGACAGGCTGGGTATTAACTGCACGAATAAAGAAATTGTGTGCCATGGCGTGTAATGACACAAGAAAAAACATTGAACATGCTATTGAAATTTATTTAATAGAACCTTTTACTGTTAGTAAACTGTGTGATGTTTTTTGGTGGGCGGGGCTCAGCTGCAGGCAAAACAATTCTCATCGGACTCATGATAACCCTTAATACACATAACGTTATTCATCCCTACAACAGGAAATACTTTTTCCCTAACCTGATATGAAGTGTGCGCTGCACATGTGAGCATTTTCAATGATTGTCTCTGTCCAGTCCTTTTGTCTTTGTTTTTGTTGACGGGCAGTGGCGGCTGGTATGTGATAAAATTTAAGTTTTGAGTCATGACTCCTTCTATTCTGGCTCCCAGTAACACAACAAGACGACATTTAAGACTCCTGTGTATGTAGCCCACAGCCCTGTGGTGAAGAGTTGTATTTTGCCTCCAGCTAACAAACTGACGTCATTGTGACATCAGCCCTAAAAGGGTCTGTACTTAGAGAAGCCTTTGGTTGCGGCACCAGCTTCAAGATGCTTCCTGTGTGAACAAACTAATGTCTCACAGTGTTCAGATGGGATTTGGCCCATTTCTGTCACACAGCAGGTCTATAAATCTTGGAAATTTTTTAAACAATTAGTGTCCTCAGTTCCCAAATGCTTGCCAAATGTTTTCTTTAATACAAGGTGATGTCACTCAGTGGTAAACACGCCCGTGTCCCAACAGTTTTGGAACGTGTCGCAGGTATTACAGTCAGATTGAGTGTATATTTATAACAAACAATAAAGTTGATCAATTTGAACAGCAACAGTCTTTTCTCTGTACTGAATCAAATTTAGTAAATGTTAAAAATGATTTGCCAATCATTGCATTCTGTTATATTTACATACATTACACTTAAAAACCACATGAACATCACCTGAAGAGTCCTTTCAAGGTTTTCTTAAACTACGCTACACTGGAAGCTTTACAGTCTTCATGTTCATTACAATGGGTTAGAACACATTTGAAATATTTAAAGCCCTTAATTGGTGATCAAATTAACCCTGTGTGAAAAATTCACTTCAGGTAAAATCACCGGAAAGGTACAATTACTTGCACAGAAAGAGCACTAATGGAATGAAAAAAGGCTTCTACAGGTCATTGTTTAGAGAGACGCTGAGCGTGGCAATACTTTTCTTTACCTTTTATATCTCAGAAATCACTTGAGGCCTCGCTTGACTGAGATTAACAGATTACCTACAAAAGTTCTTCTCGCAAAGGTATAATAGTGCTCGTTATAGGTTACTTAGATGCTCATTATGAAGCCAAAGGACTTTTTTTGCACCACACAAAGAGCTCACAAAGATGGAATTACACCAACACTGCATGATTTCACTACTGCTGTCTTGCATTTTTGGAATGAATGGGTTTTGACCCTCTGAGTCATCTTTAATTTGCACATTTTTTTCCCAGTGGTTCTGGTATAAATATTCTCTCCTCCTCCACATTTACTGTACACAGCACAACACATCCATAACACTGCAAAGACATTCATTTAAGTCCTTACTAAAAGCAACCACAGAAATCAAATAATGGATTGAGAAATGGGGCGAATAAAGGGAAACTGGCGAGGGTAATACAGGAAAACGGCCATTTTTCACCACTCTTTCAATATAAACTGCTAAACCCCAACAGGGTTGTTTTACAGTAACAATATTTATTAAATGCCCCTCTCCTCAAGGGATTTTTCTTGGCAGAAAACAACCATTTTGTACTGCATCAACACAATTTTTATACACATTCACATTCGTTAAGTAAGGCTAAGGCTGTCTGGAAATTGAAATATGTATTACTGCTGTCCAGGGCCTGCTTTGAATGCTCCCAATGAGAACTTTATCAAACATGTTCAACAAATCAATGCAAGTCTTGACAGGAACCTACTTTTTATAGAACCCTGTCAATGCTCCTTCAATTGACCTCATGAGCAGTTCCTTTTAATTCCCTTTTCATGCTGCTGCTCAGTGAAAATCAGAACAAATAGAGGGGATATGATTGCTCTCTAAATGGCCATTTACAGGATAAAAATGAAGGGACAAAGACCCCTTTACTACTAGCACTGCTGATTATTCTTGGAAGCAAAGGCAGTTCTGGCTGTGTAAAGATGTTAGAGACATTACCAGTCTGGGGCCTGGCACAGCAAGGGAGCCGAATAAACACAAAAGTGCTCTTTGCTTGTTTTAACCTCTTGTGCTTTTCTTAAATAGGTCACAGTCATCAATATTCCATTAGTATCCTGTTCAACACAGGAGATCACAGAGATAAAGGATAACTGCAAATCAAATGCCAATTTGAACGGTTTAAATTAATAATGGCATTTTTAACATACATTAATTTTAATTTACAGGGACTACCAATTTATGCACATTCTAATTAATGAATTCTTTTTCATCTTTGTTCATTTGAAGATGGTGAGAACCTCACATTTTGTTGTATCTTAAGGTGTAGACAAGCTTTTGTCCAAGTCAGCTACAACCTTGACATTCACTGTACCTACTTCACAGCAGCGATTATTCACATTCACTCCATTCAAACAGAATTTTCTACCATACATAGCAGCATGCTCTGGTCTGACTGTTGTTATGACTTTACCACTTTCCTCAGAATTGGTTTATAGTTTACACAAAGCATGCAGCATTCATTGCTTTTATGTTGGTAGTGATGCGTGGGTCGACCCGTAACCTGCGGGACCCGCAAATGGACCTGCGGGTCGGGCAGCAGTGATCGTCTGTTAAATCGCTCTGTAAATGACATTTTGACATTATTGGCTATTACTGTCATGGCATCCAAAGGTACTGATGCGCTGAGCAGGTGACAGTCTGCGGTCATTTTCAAAACACACTTGTGTCACGCGCTCCAAAAGAAACTTGTTGAAACTTTAAACAATACTTTATTGTACAAAACAGGTGAAACATACGTTGACAAAGACAGTTCCATAATTGATATTAAATCCAAAAGATAACGAAAAAACAGCTACAAGTTAGAGGGAATAGTGATAAAGTGGTAAAACTTGGCATTGATCCACAGCCTCAGACGGATGCGCTCAAGCATGCCGTGCGCACAAGCTCAGTTGGTATACTATATTTTCACATTTTTAACAATGCAATTTAAAAGTTTTGATTTTTATTGATAACCTACATTTGCCAACAACAAAAAGACTACATTTAGCACCAAAAAAAAAGTAAAAAAAAAAAAAAAAGTAAAAAAAGTAAATTAAAAAATGAATATCAAATACCAGATTATCATAACGAATACCTACCCATAGAGACGAATATTCGAATATCTGAATATTTGGGTACAGCCCTAAAACTGTACCAACGAACCTTCATTAATATAGGCCTATATTTTATCTAAGTGCACGTCACACACTGAGCGAGCCGCCTGTTAATGACGCTGTCGGCAAAGCAGTAATGATTGTGCTAAGTGGCTAATGGGCATGTAGCTACTGACATGTTTCAGATGATACGTCATGTTTGTAGTCGACCAATGAAGATGAGTTTACATATCACCTTGGCCTCTTCCTGTATTATTAAATTCCCACATGGTCCAGTCATATAGGTTTTGATTTATTTTGACAAGGTGCAGCTCCTAATGGAGTTTTATGTTTACTTGTTTTGTTTGTCTTTTTTTCCCTTTTTTTTCCCCTGCCAATAACTGACCAATGAAATCTTGCAGACTAATGACCTTTCAGGTCGCCAAACATTTGGTTGACTATTAAGGGGGGAGCCCTAATGTTAAATAGCAACTTAAAGAAGAGACTTATCACCACAGCCTCAGCAAGCGAATAAGTTCCCTCTGGTAAGCTGTGATGCAGTTTTTTAAATTAACAGATTTATGTTGAAAATATGGAGTGTATTTAGTTTAGGTTTAGGTCCTAAAATCCCATTTATGGAAATGGTGTGACACATGGACATCTGAGAGCAGCAGAGTGTTCACAGATGGTGGCTGAAAGTTTGAGGGTTTCCTCACAACCCCTCCACAGGCCCTGTGTAAAAGGAAAGTGTTCAATTGACAGTCCCTCACCAAACGCTACATATTTTTGCTATATTTCATGTTGAGTTTCATTTCATTTCGAGTCGAGCTGCAGCCTGGATAAGGGAAAAAGAAGTTAGAACTGAAACTGAAAGAAATATAGACCCTCCAACCTCCTTATGCTACTTTATATTATCTGTGGTAATGGTTAAGATTTGTATCAGCATGGACACTATCTTGGTTTATCAGCTTCTCCCATTGTTGCTTGTTGGATCAGTTTAAATAATCGAAGGTGCTTCAGTAGCAAGTGAATGCGCATGAAAGGTTTTATGGGTTATGGGCTGTATTTGTTTGTTAAATTAACAAAACAATGCACTATGAAGTCCATCTGTACAGATAGATCCTTGTTCCTTAGTCTACTTTTCAACCACTTTGATTCTCAGATCTTGCCTTTTATCCATCCGTGTTCCAGCTGCAAAAGAAAAGGCTATAATGCCTTTGTTGTTTTAGCTCCAAACATTTGGAACCATCTACCCTAACCTATCAGATTTGTTGACTCTTTCACCTTTCATATATGTTATAACTTTATTTGTGTTAATTTCATAAGTCTCTCATTATGCTGCTCTTCATATTGTAATATATTTGAATTAACCCAAAAACATGCGTCTGTTGGCTATACATAAAAGTGCAACAGACGAAAACAGATTTAACAGACTTAAGTTGCTGTGGCGTCCTAGAACATCAGCAGCCAACATACCCAGGGTACCCTGCATGTCATATCTCGACATGGAAAGTCTATGACCAAATGTCAATATGCGAAGAAGTTGTAGTGAGAATGTGTTGTCATACAAGCTGATGTTTTTCAGATTGGAAACAAAACATCAAGTTTATTTTTGCTCACATTTTTAAGTCACATGTACATTCTTTCAGTTTTGTAGACCAACTGCTCTTCAGAGGAGAAAAAGCACCATTGTGCTGCTCATCTCTACGAATACAAGGTTCATTTATTATTTTTTTCCTCTTTGCCCTCCAACAGTTTAAAAACTACATAGAACTATGTTTTAAAAAAAAAAAGAAGAAGAGTATAATCTGTTTGAAATGATTAAACTAAATACGTCATTGTACTGGAGGCAATGCCAAACACCAGAGCAACCTTGTGGGTGTTTTAACATTTCATACTAAAATAAATCAATAAAATGAATGTATCCTGTCGTTCAAATGTTCCAGTTAATATATTCAGTCCCAGTTAGTATAGCCTACGCTTACAAACCCTGCATAACCAACTGCATAATCACTTGGCAAAACTAAATGTGCACACAGGGAGGCTGCAAACCACAGGCTTCAAAGAGTCTGTGTAGCAGGTGAAAAAACCTCTGCTCTTCCCAGAATACGTGACATGTCATGTCCGTGTCCCATGAATTCTGGCGATGAAAATATGCTGCATCTAACAATTACCTTCTCAATCAACCCTTTTATCTATTTATCTTCAGGAAATGAAAGGAAAAAAAAAAGTTCAGCCAACAGTCCAAAGATATTCAGTTTATAAAGCTGGATCGGTTGTCAGTGTATCACAGAGCTAACACACACAGACAGAGACATCCCTGACTACGTTTACACCTCTACAAGCAGTTTTAACTTTGCCATTTACCTTACCTGTATGTGTTGACTTTCTCACCTGAGATAATTTTGCTCAGGGAATGATTAAACCCTTGGATGTCCGTGGTGAACTTAAATTTTGATCGCTACTCCTTCACGTCAAGGTCATTTGGGCATCTGATTATCTCCATGTGGGGGTATACCAGACCTTTTTCATCTGGGAGACCCCTAACAACATGCTGCATGGTTTACATATTCCGTCAGGCAAGGAAATGCCTCAGGAAGAGAGGGACAGTGGACAGGGAAAATGACACCGAGCATACCCTGTGTGGTCTGACTGCCACTGTGACAGAAAACATAAATAGCTATTATGAATGGATGTATTAGATGACAAAAGGAACACTGGAGTCATTTTTACACTCAAGCATGCCTTACATAATTAAGGTGTGATTTTTACCAATTTTTTTCTTGGCAATGTGTCACGCCTTGAGATTTGTAACTTTAGACTTCAGAGTGTGACTTTGCAGTGAGTCACTTCTCAACAGCAAACGCAACTTTATTTTCTTCTAATCTCATCTTCACCCCGAGGACATTACTCATGCTCTTTTTCATCAAGATTTCCTGGGAAATGAACACTACCAGTTCCTAGAGTCCTATTTACCAAACTCCCTGGGGTGCTCCCACAGTCTCTTGAAAGCTGGGAAGTGGTGCAAATAGGGCCTGTTGAATCAAATGTGAATTTAAGTGCGAGACATACTCATGCATAAACCAGACAAAGTGACATTTACCAAAACTAAAACTAAAAAAAAGTACAAAGCTAACTGCTTGCTTTTACTATGAAAAACACACCAGTGATCCCTTAAATCTGACAAACACTGAGAAGATTAATCGAAATTGCATAAAGCTGAAACCACAGGTTGGTGTCAGTGTTGTTGTCAAGACCACCAAAACCGAGATCAAGTCATGACCAAGACCAGAGTGTATCCAGAGGGAGACAAGACGAAGACTTTGAGGGCTTGAGACAAAGTCAAGACTGAACCAGGGCAAGACCAAGTCAAGACCAGACCAATGCCAGTCCCATGGCGTATGACACACTTGCAATAAAATGTGAATCATTTAAACGAAAGGCAAACTTCAGACTGATCTGTAGATCCACATTCCCATAGAAAACAAGTTTTCGTTTGTGTTTTGTGTGTAAGTTTTTCGATCTACTGGTTCATCTACGTGTGACCGAATGACTGAAAGAATGAGATTACAGATACGAGCGGACAAAATGAGTTTCCTCCAAAGGGTGTCTGGGCTCAGCCTTAGAGATGGGGTAAGGAGCTCAGACATCCAGTGGGAGCTCGGAGTGGCAGAGCGGCTGCTCATTGGTGTTGAAAGGGGTCTGTTGAGGTGGTTCAGGCATCTGATCAGGATGCCTCCTGGGCGCTTCCCGTTAGAGGTGTTCTGGGCACATTCAACTGGTGTGAGAACCTGGGGTAGACCCAGAACACACTGGAGGGATTACATATCTTGTCTGGTCTGGGAACGCCTCGGGATCCCTCAGGAGGAGCTGGAAAATGTTGGTGTGGAGAGGGGCATCTGGAATACTTAGTTCAGCCTGCTGCCCTTTCGACCCAGCTTTGGATAAGTGGTTGAAATTGGAATGGAATAGAAAAAAGATCTGTTTTATGCCAGGTTCACACTACACAATATCAGCCCAGTTATAGCCCAACACAGCGTCGTACGGTGTCGCCTCAGATTGTGAAAGACAATGAGTGTCGTATGCGATAATCAGTCGTTTTTTTCTCGTGTAGTGTGTCTGGGATACCTCAAGACATCCCCATGAAAGACAACCAGGAATGACCTGTGTGGACCAACATGTAGTCTGTCATGCCTGTTGTCCAAATCATGGCATAATTTTATGACTCAACAATCGCCTAATCTGACATAGTGACTGTCGGAATAGACAAAAATGTCGTGTAGTGTGAACCCAACATTAACCTGACTGTCATTTCTTAAAAAAAATCACTCAAACTGATTGATCGATCAGCAATTTAGTTGCCAATTAATTTAATAGTTGACAACCAAACAGTTAATCGTTGTGAGTGATGCATTGAGGTTAAGAAGCAGTGCTTAGGATCACTCAGTTGCTTCTAGCTGACCTGAATGCCTCATCAGCTGAGAGTCAGTAGCTCATGCCCTTAACTAGTAATGGAGTAAAACTGTGTGTTGTGTGGTCAAGCTTGTCAAAAAGAGAGACGGTGCGACCAGGACTTGTGGAGTACTTTGTGGTCTGCCTATAAACTGCAGCATTATTCTTCTTTCAGTCACTGACCCAGACCAGCAAGTGATCTAATGGTAGAAAATTGAGCGGAAAGTACAGAACAAGTCTAATGAAAAAGTTATGATATAGAGGAGTAAATGTTGAGAAAATAAAAGCTGGGGGAAAATTGAACGTAAAATGGTATGCCTTTTTGGTATCTGTAATAATCTCCACTGGTGCCTCTGTGTCATTACATTTTCAGGGATGTTAGGGTTGTTTTTAGATTTAGATTTAGTTTTTGATTGATGCAGGCTTTGACACGTTTACATGCATGGGTAATATAGGCTTTCTTTCACTCTGCACTTATACTGGCTCCTCCGTATCAAAAATTATTATTATATACATTATAGCAATTTTTTTTGTGCAGTCTGAGCAGAGGAATCATTTTCCTGTATCACTAAAAACATAAATAAAAGTGTTTGCAGGATTCTGTAGGTAAAAAGTTTCAGAAAATAAAAATGAAAACAAATAAAATTCAAGTGTATAATTTTTTCCTACAGTGCTAACAGTAGTTCTCTTGAAAAACAATGTCTGTCTTGTGCGAATTCATCCCTGGCCTGCCAGACCACAATGAGCAAATTGAAATTGTGGGCTGCCTTTGTCATGCAAAAACTATAAAACCCACTAAACACAGGCATTTTCTCAGAGGGTCATTTGAATGTTTTGTATACTTGCCTTCCATTATTAAGAACTAAACTATGGATTTGCTTACAAGATACATATGGGCATGGATTTAATAGTATTGTTAAGAGAGAGTGCTGATACATCTCCATTTCTGTTCCCCATTGTCAGCATATCTCACCTCCTAAAAGAAGCCAAAGTTCCTAAAGTACCTGGCTTTGTCCTCCCTCTCCTATTTGCACACGTTCAGGGGTGGCTAGATGAGAACCTGAGCTGGAGAGCAGCCAAGCCGTGGCAGACACATTAGACAGTTGTAAGCACAAAGTAAGGTCATGCTCAAACTTAAGTGGCCAAGACTGTGAACCCTCACCCTGCTCACTGGAGAGGTTAATAGGGATTAACAAAGAAGGGCTCTCTCGGGAGATACTGTTGTGTTGCCTGTTTTTAAAGTCGAGCGTGGACTTGACAGCAGGGCCTACTACGGAACAATAGGAAATTGTAGTTCCAGGAGCCGTAATTGGTACCAGTTTGTTCTTATCTGGTTGAGAAGTAGAGGCAGAAAAGTGTCCGTTTTTCCATAGCTGCATGTGTCAGTTTTCATACTGTGTTAAGCTCTGGTACAAGCAAGTGCGTATCAGTTTTGCCGCGAGTGTGGAGAGATTGATAACAGTGACATATTGTGGCATAGACCTGTGGCAGTTCGGGCTGGGTCAGCAATCCTCCCCCCCAAGGCTTAGCTAATGAACAGATAGAGCTGCTATCATCACTGCGATGAAAGCAGGACAGTGCCACTACATCAATACAGGATCGTCATTAACAATGCACCATCTCTGAGAGCTGAGAAAACCTCAGCTGTGAAATCCAGTCTGAAACTATTTGTGACATTTAGGTGAAGAAAAACTACTTATCTGCATCCAGACAGATTATATCAGAAAAATGTGTTACTAAGAATTAAACTTCTATCAGTATAGAAACTAAAATATTATTTTGAAATTCAAAAAAAGAACAACAGTAGCCCCCGGTCCTTTCTTTAATGTGATGAATGAATGTTTAAAGCTCGGGGTATGAGTTTCATTTTGGCGTCATTGGGTAAAAAGCACGTAATAAACTTTGAGCCTATTGTAATTCAAGTGGCCTGAGAGAACACTAGACTTCTGTATGTCCTCTTGGCTCTGTTTTTGGGCTTTTGAGAATCTAGGCCATGATGGGTGACTTTGGCCAATCACAGGTCATTTGCGGT